>JAFBMS010002891.1:0-23229 GCA_019788955.1 Albula glossodonta
GAATTAAAGTTAAGTGCTTGCTGACATTGCCCAGGCCTGCTTTTGCACTGTTGTTCTTTTACAGGCCGTCAGCACAGCTCTGCTCTTCCTCTCTTTCCATCCATACGTTTTTATTTTTCACTGTATTTACCTCGGCTGTAAAGCCATTCGTTCCGGACAGGATAAAAGCCGATGCACTGGCAGCAAAGCTGGAGAGTCACTGCCCTCACGATGCCCCTAAACTCATAAATCACTAACAGTGGAAGCACAGTCATTATTGCCACATCACTATGTCCAAACCCTAGCAAATAGGCCTTATAGACACTATAAATCCTTAGCTTAATGTGTCAGCTACCCATGATGCCTTGCTTCCTATTCTCCGTGTGTTCCCTGGGTTTAGCGGGCTGTCAGGGTTCCATGTGCATGTGGGTGCACTACTCTATGCGTTCAGTCTTCTCCTGGCCTGGATGGGGGTGTGGGGGGTGGTGGGGGGGACCGTGAGCCCCCGAAGGTAAATCACCTTAGCCTGGCAGCGTTAGCGCAGAAAGCCCCTGGCCTCGTGCTGCCGGTCTGCTTTGGCTGGCCGTTCTTAGCATGCACATGGAAGCTTGCGAGCGGGTTTCATGGTCCACTTCATCGACGCTGTGGCTGCGATCACTTCCTGTACGCCAGCACGCCAGGGCGCGCTCAACATCATCTATAAGAGCTCCAAGCACATGCCGCACGGAGAGAGGGGGGGGGAAAAGAGAGGCTGCTCAAGAAAAACTTTTTTTTTTCTTTCCCCCAACAGGGCAGGCGTCTCCCAATCAAAAGCAGAAATCTTTTGTACGGCTCCCCTCCATTGTGATTGCTGTTGTGTGAATGGACTGGAGTGGTTATCTGCTCCACTGAGCCTTAACGCTGGGGACAAGGGGCATTCGCACATCCTTTTCTCAGACTCAGATTAGTTATCTCTCAGAAACACAGGTTCATTTGAAAGCAGTATTTTTCTATGTGACAGTATACCCACAATGCACTGGGGTTTCATTGCCCCAGCTGTGCTGGGTGGCTTTCTTTGTAAAAACACAAGAATGTTTGGCAGGACAGGGCTGTAATAGTGTGAAATAGCTCTATATTGCAGTATGACAATGGTGTTTCAAGGGGCTCAACTTTTAGTATTTACTGTGACGCTTCCAGCATCTCTATAAAAAGCAGGCTTGGCTTGGTAAGATTAGGTGCCGAGCCATTTTTCTGAAGACTACTTTCTGAGTATCCATCAGACAAGCGTTTCAAGCATGTGGAAAAAAATGGATTTCTGTTTAAACAATTGTGACTAGACTGATTTTCAGGCTGACTTTCTGTTGTCATTTTGGCTCCAGGATACCTAAACATTTCAACCCCTGTTTTTTTTTTTTAAAAAAAAGAGCTTTAAACCATATGTTTTTACTTACAGCTGATCTTTAGTGTATAACCGCACACAATCTCCATGTCATTTCGTTATTTCAGAGGATAGATCGGGCTGCTGGATAAGGCCTATGTGTGACAGAATAATACTCCGCCGTATGTGGGAGTTAGTGACAGCTCTAGGACGCAGGATCTCTGTAGTGGTGTTCAGTGACAGATCTGAGATATATGATCCCAATGTTGGCAGGCCTCTTCCAGTATTGAAGTAAAATTGGCTCCATTAAAAATACCTCCGGCCCACGGGACTTCTGCCAGTCCTGCTACTTCAGGCGATAAGGAAGCAATGTCGAAAGATGGTCCCATTTTTAAAGGCTTGGAAATACTGAAGATGAACCAGGAGTTCATATATTATAAGTTAGTTTTTTTTTTTTTTGTCTTGTTGAAACAGGGTAGCAAAAACAGAGCGGCGAGGGAGAACAGAGCTAATAAAAAAGAACAAGCGCGATGTTATTGAATCAGTTCTCCTCCTCCAGACAGTCACCTCAAGGGCTCACTGTATTAACAAGGAGGTGCGAGAGTAAACATTTGTTCAAGGCCCCTGAGGGGGAGCCTCAAGGCAGCATCTCTGAAGATATTCGCTGCTGCTCTCAACCGCTCGAGACACCGTTCCTCACGCTGGAGCTCGCGTGTCGTCGTCCTCCCTCCCTCAAGGGCGTGTTCCAAATTGCTTCCCCCCCCCAACACCCACGCACATAAAGCACACCGCATACACACACACAACAGCCCCCTTGGGTAAGGGTGTGGCTAGTGATGTGAAACAAAATGGCCGCCCTTTGCCAGAGTAGATATTAGTGTTGCTCAGTGAACCGTTGCATGTTCGTGTTTGTTGGCATATTTAAATCCTGTCCAGTTTGGTGTGTGTGTTTTGTGTCCTCATTAGAGGAGGGTATTTGGGAGATGGTGGCTGGGATTCAAGCAGAAGTTGTCCAAAACTTTTGTTTTTCCTTCATAAACTGATTTTGAACAAAATTATTTTGGTGTATGCAGAACTCTCTGTGACTGTGAGGAAAGAACAAACACTGCCCGTTTAAATAAAGGTTAAGGACAGCTCATTTAATTTATTATTTATTTGCTAAATCTAGAATCATCAGACTATTCCTCTCTGATGCTTCCAGGATACTTTAACCAGAACCCAATAACAAGAACTTTTTCAAGAATTAAATACATTCAGAATCGGTTGTCTCCAGCAAAACAGGAAATACAGAAAGGCACCTATGCTGTAATGCAAAGCCTGTTTTGATTGAATTGCATATTTCCTTGAAGAGAGTAAGGCTGAGATCGAATGAACATTCATACTTTTATTCACAATTGACAAAGAGTATTATGCTTTTTCTTTACAAGAACAGTTTGGCAAGTTCATTTTCTTATTTACTTACTCACCAAACCGTGTTGGTGAAGTTAAAAATGAATATATCCATTTAATTTTGAAGCCAAAGCTGCGAACAATCCTGGCCTAAGTGTGTTTGATCGGGCCTAGCCTCAGTCTCCTCAGTGAAATGCTGGTTTGGAGAGATTGGCCAGAACTTTATCGTGGGCTGTGTGGAGTAGCGGTGCTGGAATGGAGTGCGCCTGGACCGTGGATGGAGTGCTAGAGTTGAGTTGTGTTTTTTTTCTCTTTTCGGTTTTTCTCGTTCTTAAATCTCACCTGCTTTGCCCCAGTGAAATCCTCCACTAAGCTGAATTAAAGGGCTTACTGAACTGCTCACGGTAGAAATATAAAGTTGACAGTATGAGGACATCTGTCAGGCATGTGAATGTAGCTGGTGTTATTTGAGGAGAACCTCACCTCTTGAAAGCCCATTGGTCTCAAAGGGGTGGGTGTGGATGAGAAGCAGGCCCTCCAACCCCCCTCACGCCCCCCCCCCCCCCCCCCCAGCCCAACCTCCTTGCCAAGCCCAGTGCGATGTGACGCATTCCTGACGCCAGCGCGGTGCTCAGGCAAACCATCTCCCCTCTCCTGGAGCCTTTGGGTTTTGCCTGCCCTGGTCAGGACCACACAGAGGCGCAGTGTTGTGCGTCTGGGGTGCGCTGACGCACTTCACTCCCATCTGGGCCCCTGCTGTGACGCCAACGCGGGAACGCGGCCGCGAAAGGGGAGAGAGAGAGAGAGAGAGAGAGAGTGCGTTCTCTGTGTTTTTCTTGAGCGTGTGTGTGTGTGTGTGTGAGAGAGAGAGAGATAGAGCTTGGTTCACTTTTCCATCCTTAACGCTCTTTGTCTCTCCCCCCCTCTCCCTCGCTGTCTGCTTCTTTTCTCCCACAGGTATACCGAGGCAGACGAACGTAAGATCCAGCACTGCTTCTGCTACACCTCCACAGTGCTGACCAGCACGCTGGCCTTCCAAAAGGAACAGAAACTCAAGTTTGAGTGCCAGGTAAGCAGGTCGCGTTTCACTGCGATCCCCTCCTGGTCGCGGAAAGTTCAAGAATGGTGTAGGTGTGTCAGGAGAACACGTGGACCTTCACGCTCTCGTGCTTGCAGCTGAAATGAGCCGAAGAGAACAGGATCAAGTAGGGGGGCGTGACACAGAGACCCTCAGCAGACTTAGAGCAACAGAAGTGTTAGTCTGAAAAAGTCATTTATGAGAAGGCTGCAGCCTCCAGTGAAAGTCTCTTGGGGGGAGTGAAAAGAGGGAGAATAAGTGAAAGAAAGAGAGAGAGAGAAGGAAAGAGAGAGAGATACAGTAAGGGAGAAAACCCATTGTGCTCTCCAGAGTGAACCTGGTCTCAACAGTCACCAGACTCAAACTTGCAAATGAGAGCTCTTCCAAGTCAATGTCTTGAGTAGTCTTACACTTAATTGGCTGCTGTAGATTCTCTCTCAGGTCCCACGTCTCCTGTAAGCACCTGAGAACAATGAAAACCGCCACTCATAGGGAGTGATGGACACGGCAAGAGGAGAAAACAGCAAGGGAAGGAAAGAGAGAGACATTACTGTTTAACCAGGAGAACATGCTCAAGCAGCCCTTCTTCTGAGTGCACACACATTATATTCAATTATTGACACAGAGGTGGTGTGTATTTTCCATGGATAAAGGCGCTTGAAAACACTGTGCACTGAGATATGAGGTCAAAAGGGGAGCCGTGGAAAGGAGCTGGGTGTGGGGTTGCCAGAGTGCTGACAGAACCACCCCCCCTCCTCAGAGATTCACTGAGTGCCTCTCAGCTTCCACTTCACAGAATTTGTTTTTTATCCCGTTGTCAGGGGATACAGTTTTGCGCACTTCACATTCCTTTGCACAGTGCTGGTTATTCAGACGATCTCGCATATTTTTTATGACAGATATTGAGATGGACTGAGGCCTGCATGAGGGGTGTGAGGCAGTGAAATTAGACGTGGGCCGTAAAGAGCCGGCAGGAATGGGCCGATCTCCTCTGTCCTCCTCAACCCTTTCCAAGGACGCGCGGCTGTTCTCGAGGCCGTGCTTCTCAAATGGCCGCCGTATCCATAGCGGGCCTTGTTGCCAGGGTTACCCCAGCAGGAACCTGTGCCAGTATGTGCTGTTGGACTGACAGGTGGAGGATGGGGGGTGGGGTTTAGGGAAGACCGCGCTGTCCTCAAGGACCATTTTTTTCACCCCCGAATGCCGAAATGCCAAACACCACTCGTGTTTGTTTGTGTTTGTCTAGGCGCTGCTGCAGGTTGCCAAAAATCTCTTCACACACTTGGGTACGTAAGCCTTTGTTTTCTCTGCTCCCTACCTCTGCCAGCTTCTTTGTCCTTTTGTATTACATTTTATTAATTCAGAATGCCAGTTTTTAATCTCCTTTTTTCCCCTGAATTCTTCTCTGCTCTCCAGACGATGTCTCAGTGTTGCTGCAGGAGATCATTATTGAAGCCAGAAACCTCAGCAACGCTGAAATGTGAGTGCCAGAACAGTCCTTCGGTCCTTCAGCAGTCCACAGCATTAACATTACACAGCGTTTAATCACCTTTAAACAAGCTGGCTCTGTGGAGTCTCCATCAATAAATACAGGTGTCAAAATTAACCTCCAGGTCAATTTCACTCCTCGTACGCCACTGCTACGACTATATACTGTACGTTCAGCAGTTCGTTAAATCTGTCACAGTTATCAATTTAAAGTGGAGAGTAAATGAGAAGTGAACGGCAGAGGAACAATCAGCAGAGAATGGGAGAATCACAAATGTTTGTTAACCACACCTTTCTGTGCCCCCCCACCCCTTATGCCCACAGCTGTTCAGTGTTCCTGCTGGACAGGTTGAGCCATGAGCTGGTGGCTAAAGTGTTCGATGGAGGAGTGGTGAACGATGACGAGGTATGGCCCTCTCGACCTCCTCCAGCCCGCCATCCCCACCCCCCACCCCCCGCCCAAAATCATCTCCCCCCCACCCCCCCCCCCCCCCCCACGTGCCACCCCACCCTGACACCCCAAAGGAAAGTGTCTTCCTCTCCGTGAAAGTTGTTGTTGTTCTCAGGCTGACGAGCACGACACAAAACCAGGCAACGTTTGCTCAGATTATCGTTATCGACTCCAGTGCTGTTTTTAGTCCTTCTCATTTCTTCAAAGGAGAAAGAAAAAAAAACACCTGAATATTTTTAGCAGGATATGTCTGCTTTCTTAGTTACTGAGGCGTGTTGAAGAATCGCAGGGGAGACACTCCTGTGGCAGCTCTTACTGATATTTGCACTCATCTCTCTCTCTCTCTCTCTCTCTCTGTGTTTTCTCGTCTTTCTCCCCCCCCAACAGAAAGAGTTCCGGATCCCTGCAGATCAGGGCATCGCGGGTCATGTGGCCACCACAGGGAAGATCCTAAACATCAAAGACGCGTACTCGCATCCGCTCTTCTACCGGGGCGTGGACGACAGCACCGGCTTCCGCACGCGCAACATCCTCTGCTTCCCAATAAAGGATGAGAATAACGGTAAGACAACGTGTCCGGCATATCGCTGTCTTTTCTCCTGTGCCACATTTTTCCATCTGGTTCAGGTAGCCTGATTTCTCTCAGGAGATACTGTTCATTATCCCCATCTATTTATTCTTTTTCTGCTAATCAGAAATGTCCGGTTGTAACTATTTCCCTTTTGTAACATCGCTTACGGAAAAGTAATGTGCTGCAACATATTTTATGTAGGGCTATATTGTGGATTTAACAGCGATATATTTACACTATACTGGAATATGTGTTTCTGTTAGGGAATTTGGAATACCCAGTGGTAACCTAAGGCTGCCATCTCTGACGCATCCACTGTTACCACGGAAGAACACAGAGTTTGTGTTCTCTGAGCTTTGTGTACACAGCCTTCCATCTTTTAGCTCTGTAGCTCTGTAGTCTAATAAACACAGCCAGAGCCCTGGAGGACTGTGTCTCTTGCAGACAGACCATAGATACACCACAGGAAGACTCTAGACAGACCATAGACACCACAGGCAGCCTCCAGTCAGACCATAAACACACCACAGGCAGACTGCAGAGGGGCCATAGATATAACAAATGCAGACTGCAGAGGGAGCATAGATACACCACAGACTGCTGACATACCATAGATAGAACATAGACAGACTGCAGGAGGACCATAGATACACCACAGGCAGACTGCAGGAGGACCATAGATACACCACAGGAAGACTGTAGATGGACCATAGATACACCACAGGCAGACTGCAGTCAGACCATAGATACACCACAGGAAGACTGTAGATGGACCATAGATACACCACAGGCAGACTGCAGTCAGACCATAGATACACTACAGGCAGACTGCAGTCAGACCATAGATACACCACAGGCAGACTGCAGTCAGACCATAGATACACCACAGGAAGACTGCAGTCAGACCATAGATACACCACAGGCAGACTGCAGTCAGACCATAGATACACCACAGGCAGACTGCAGTCAGACCATAGATACACTACAGGCAGACTGCAGTCAGACCATAGATACACCACAGGCAGAGTGCAGATGTACCATATATAACGCCACAGGCAGAGTGCAGATGTACCATATATAACGCCACAGGCAGAGTGCAACTTCCAAAGGTCTCAGTTCTCCATTGTGGACTGTGGAGTTGTTTTCACTGGATATCGCCCAGCTGTCTCCTGAAATTTTTATGTGTTAGGTGTCTTAGTGAGAATGCCAGCTGGATGTGAACACACATAACTCCAGCAACGAACCCCAGTGACGCTAGGCTTCCGTAGCACAATGTGAGAGACAAACGCCCTTGAAAGAGTGGTGCTGCGCCGGGTTGCCGTCGGAACAGTTCGCCCTGCTGGGAACACGCAGACGAGCGTGCTCGCCTCGCTGTCAGACTGATGAATGCTCTGCGTGATCAGCACCTCTCAAAGACAAACCCTCCGCTCCCCGTCGGGGCGCCCATCTCATAAACATCCGTCCACAGTGGGAGCGCCCCGCTTTCCCCCGCTGACAAACCGCACCGACGTCGCGGCATTCTTGTGAAACAAAGTAGGAAACGCGGCTGACGGAAACATGGGCGCTGACGGCTCGACTCAGGGCCATTTTGGGTGAGCGCAGAAAACAGGGGGTTTGTGGGTAAATTGTGTGCTGCCTCTCCTGCCTCTCACGGTGCAGACCGTGGTTCCGCTCTTGTCCTTCTCTGGACACGCGCGTCGTCACTCATCACCTCTCACCCCCAGATCAAAGGCATCTGCCTCCTCACAGTTTTTAATGTTGAACTTATTCTTAAATCTTTTAAAGCATAAAAAACGGTCACAATGCAGTCCATGAAAAAATGCACGGGGTGAATCAAAGCCATACAGGCTTAAAGAAGTCGCCTGTATAAGCATATAACAGACTTTAAATGCATTATGGGATTTTTAAATATTCTATGGTACATATATATTGTATTCAAGATAGTATTTAATGCTGGTTCAAAAGCCATTTGATGTGTAACTTAAAGGAGTTTGGTTGTTAATGAGAGCATTGCAGGAGGGTAACTCTAATGGGAGAATCCATAGCGTAGCATCATGATCTCCTGGCAGGGAGCTGGTCTTGTTCCATTTAATCTTTGCTGTTGTACCCTTGAGAGGCACACTTTACCTGGAATGCTTAAGCAATGGCCCTAAGACGCCATGTCATATACATGATATCTTCAATTACGGATTAGCACGTTACCCTGGACAAGGGCAGCTGCTAAGGCAAGCATGCTATAATAGTTAATAATAAGGCTATTAGTGGAATATAATTAGTGTAAACTTTGATATCAGTCCGTTTAAACAGCTTTGTCTAAGCAGTCATTCTATGGCCCGGTTCCAAGCACTGCAAAGTGCATCTACCAGGCAGAGTACAGCAAAATATCTCCATCGTTGTAGCTTGTTTGCACTGGGCACCAGTTGTACTCTGGGTTGATTTTAAATTGTTATTAATTATGTACAAAACTTTGCATGACTTAGCATAAGACCGCATAAGTGAGCCTTTGTCACTTACTGTACTAAACTAATCTCTCACTCACTTGACTAAACTAATCTCTCTTTCCTAGGTCATCGCATAAATCCTCTCTGGTTGTCACAGTGTTTAGGGTGAAGAAGGAGGGGGTCGTGCTTTCACAGTTATGGCTGCTGTGCTCTGGAGCAGTCTGTCTCAGAACATCTGTTACTGTGTCATTGTTTGAGACAAAACTTCAGCCACTTTACACAATAGCTTATAATAGCCTTTAATCTTTTTTGCTTTCTTTTCTAAAAAGAACAACAAATTTCTGTTTCGTTCTTTCCTGTTGTTTTTGTGCTTTGTTCATTTTCATTGCTGGAAAAAGCACCTGTAGTCGCTGTTTCCACCTAACATTTCTGCCTGGTACTAACATTTTAATGATGGTAATAATTTATGGTGAGGTTTTTAAATAGATTGTCTAGTTGATGCTGGCATAACATGGGAGACGGTGAAGCCGTGTCTGTGACTCCAGAGGGCCTGTTTTATTCGAGCTTTGCCGGTGAAATGCGGACACTTCAGCTCCCAGTTGCTTACTTTTTCATGCCCCTTGGCCCATGCCTGTGGAAGCCGTCTGCGAGGAGGCTGAGATGAAATTCTCAGAGACACTCGCCAGCGTGTGAATGGAATCGATGCTGACAGTTCTTTACTATGGAGGAAATGAGCTCCACAAGTCAAAAGTGCAGGGTGGATGAACGGTTCCTTTAAACCATGTCACTCTGGTCGACTGAGTGGCAGCTCAGAGTAAATCCTCATCTTCCTCTCCTTCCTCTCCCCCCCTCCCCCCCACGCCCCGGCCCCGTCTCTTTCTGCAGAGGTCATCGGAGTGGCTGAGCTGGTCAATAAAACCAATGGACCATGGTTCAACAGGTTCGATGAGGACTTGGCCACTGCCTTCTCCATATACTGTGGAATCAGCATCGCGCATGTAAGTTTCCTGACCACAGAATACGTACAGAGCCAATATTTTAAAAAATAACAAAGCACCTGTGTTTGCCCGTATGTTTTATTAACAATTGATTTTGCGTTTAACTTTTGAATACGTTGTTGGGGTTGGACAGTAATTGTGTAGTGTAATTGGATCTTCTGTTCTGCAGTCTCTCTTGTACAAGAAGGTCCATGAGGCCCAGTTCAGGAGTCACCTTGCCAACGAAATGATGATGTACCACATGAAGGTAAAACCGTGGTTCACACGCAACAGCTCAAAGCCACAGCATTCATTCTGTCACAGCATTCATCTCTCTTGCGTGTAGACTGCACCATATGTCTTCTGTGCAACGTAATCATTTCAGTTAGCACTTCCTTCACTTTAGCTAGCTAAGTGTGAAGGATTCACAAGTCAAAGGTGTCATAAATAATCTAAATCTACATGAAACCTGAGAACACAATCAAAAATTTGTAATACCTGCTTATCGGTGGTCAGTATCATTACTGAGCTTTTAAGTTTTGACATTTTCTTCTCCCACTTTTTTTTGGGGAAAAACAGGTCCACAGTTTAGCTGCATAGCCTAGTTTTGAATAGCGTTGCTTGTGTGTTGTGTCCAGTCTTCTCCCTGTTTACGCCCTGTCTGTCGAACAACCCTTTTCTGTGAGCTTTAGACTCATTATGAAACTCTGCGCTGTGGCAGGTGTCAGAGGAGGAAGTGACCAAACTGCTGGTCAATGGGCTTGAGCCGGTTGATGAGATCCACCCCAATTTCGCCGAATTCACCTACACACCCCGGTCCCTGCCCGACGACAGCACGCCCATGGTGAGACACAGATGTTCACTTCCATCCATATGGATTTCAATCTCTGCCACTCTGCATTTGGCTAAAATTTCTCTCCCTCTCTCTGTCACTCTGTATTGCCCCTCTATCTCTTTCTCTCCCTCCCCTCTTTCTTTCTCTCTCCTTCTTTCTTTGATGCATTTAATTCTTTGCTGTGCACAAATTTGTTTGTGTGTACGTGTGCTTGTGTGTGTGTGTATGTCATCTCTCTTTCCTCTCAATTCTCAGGGTATTCTTAGTATGTTTGAGGACATGGGCTTCATCAACACTTACAAGATCGACCTGCACACCCTCGCCCGGTGAGATACACCTCATTCACATTCAGCTCCTGGTCTCTTTTGTTTTACTTCTTTTCTCCTTATCTGCTGTCTCCAGCTCCAGCACCTTATCACTCAATACTCTTCAGAAACCACGTGAATAGAGAGACCCCCTGAAAATGAAATTGAGTTTGTTTTTTGTTTTTTTCTGAACACATTTTTATTAAGCCAAGAAAATACAATATGTTGTCAATATCAGTGTGGGCATTTTACATATTAAACATACAAAGCATACAAAGAAAATGACAACAAACAAAAAACTGTAACATAGATGGCCATAATAACACCCCTACCCCCCTCCCACAGAAGGAAACAAAAGAAACCCCAGTGGATTGGACTGGAAAAGAGTCTGCAAACAATACTTACACAGTAAATCATAATAAATCGTAAATCAAGGAGGGCAAACTTAGTAAATCCGGCCCCTCATCCCCTTAGAAGCACATTACATTACAGTCATTTAGCGGACACTTTTATCCAAAGCGACTTACAGTTGATTAGGCAGGCAGTTAATCAAGGGCCAATCCCCCCTGGGAGCAGTGTGGAGTTAAGGGCCTTGCTCAAGGGCCCAACAGCAATGGTGTTCTTGCTGTGGTTAGACTGGGGCTTGATCCACCAACCTCAAGGGTCCCAGTCATTTACCTTAGCCACTAGACTACAGGCTGCCCCCTATCTTTCAGGTCCCCTTTTAACTCCTCCCACAGAACAATGTCAGTTGCCGTGGCACCATGCATCCATGCCACTGAATGTTCTAAGAAGCCCACAGCCGTAAGGGTCAGGGCCCACTGGCAACAGGTGAAACTGAGTTTGTTTTTGCTCCATAACTTCAAACATGGCAATTAGCCTTTAAGTATTAATGACGTGTCTGTTACCTGGCAACACATGGTGCCTATCAATAATTCAGCCTGCAGTATTAACAAGTAATGGGGCCCCTGTAAAAAAAAAAACATAATATTTAATTTAGCAGTGATGGATTGCTCTATTAATAATGAATATACTCTCATGTATAACCTTCCTTTTACTATTGGAGCTAATAGTCTGGAAAATACTGTGATGTGTCGTGGTTAGTGCCTCTGAAGTGAACTGATTTGATTTGATAATATGAATGTAGTGGTGAGGCTGTGTGTGAGAATGTGAGTGTATTGGTATTGTAGTGGGTGCAGTTAGTGGCAGTACGAGTGTACTGGCGAGTATAGTAGAGTGAGTATAGTTGGTTATGATGGCAGTGTAACTGATGTGAGTATACTTTGTGGTAGTAGTGGTGCAGTTATGTGGTTATGTGAGAAGGCTTAAGTATGATTGCAGTGTAGTTAATGGAATGTGAGTATAGTCAATGATAATTGCAGTATAATTGATGATGGTTGTACCAGTGTAGCTGGTAGCTGGTTTTGGTCAGATGAATGTAATGTGAATGTTGTTTCTGATAATGTCTACCTGTGTCTGCAGATTCTGTCTCATGGTGAAGAAGGGCTACAGAGACCCTCCCTATCATAACTGGATGCACGCCTTCTCCGTCTCCCACTTCTGCTATCTGCTCTACAAGAACCTGGAGCTCTCCAACTACCTCGAGTAAGCGCTCACGCTCACTGCGTCTTATCACCGGCCTGTCCGTCAGATCAACCTGAGCTGAGCTGCAGCTCTCCTCCGGCTGCGCTAACATTCCCTCACAGCCCCGCGCTATCTCTGCTTTGATTACTGTCAGTGTCGCGGTCCAGACACAAAAATGATCCTGTGCAGTGAAATATTGATATTAATAAAAGAAGATAAACCAAAGTGTGGAGGGGGGGAGGGGGATATTGAATTTATTCAGAAAAAAATTCCCAGCACCTCTTAAAAAAATGTAAATGTGAGCATGTTCTGAAATGTTTACATTACCTCCCTAACACTGTTTGACTTGGGAGCATGCTGTGTGGATCATGTGACAAGCTGTGGCCAAGATGAATTAGGTGTGCTTCCCCCTCCCTTTTTTAACTTTGTGGAAAGTCAAAAACTCTCAAAGGTTTTCCCTTACTCACCTCCCATAAACGAGCAGTCAAACAAAACATATTTCCATTTGGATCTGTCCTTTTCTGAAAAAAAAAAAGAAAAACAAAAAACACAATGGCCATAAAATGGAGGGACACAAAATGGACCATTAATTTCTGCTGAGCTCTTATTGTTAGCTCTGAATGTTTGGAAATTGCTGCAGAATGCTTAATGGACGCATTCAATAGGTGTGCTGATTGAATATCTGTATTCTGCTGACCCTCCACTTGCTTTGCAGATGGAAAACTAAAGCCACAGACAAACGGGGCTTTTGAGTCCTGCATCATGGCCGTAATTTTGTCCCATCAGTCTTTTTCATTACAGCAATAATGTATTCACCTTCTTTAAAAGTAAGCCCGTGATTTCTTAAACAAGCATCTCATTGACAAACCATACTCCAGTCACTAATTATGTGACACACTGCTGTCTGTAGCTAATGTAGAATCAACTAGAATTTGATTATGGAAGCAGTAATCAGCAGTGAAACGGAATAGCATAGCCATTTTGTGTAATATCATAGACCATCTGTGTTCTGTTTTTTCGAGCTGTCTTCCACTTAGAGGAGAGCAAATAAAACGGCTGAACAAGCAAATCTCTGTCACACCGCATTAGCTGCTGGGATCTAGGGGCAGAGTGAAGCGGTTGACCCCTGACGCTGCTGGACGAGATTGCTGCCAAAAAATTCAATGAGAATGCTACCGATCGCTTTGACCCGGCTCGGGATAAGAGCAGCCTGGGTGTACAGAGATGGCCTGCGGTCCTTGAAACCGCATGGAACAAGAGGAAAAGTTTTTTTTTGTTATTAAACCCTGAACACAGCCAAACTTTTTAGTTAACCTGCTCCTGCCAACTCAGAAGGAGGAAACCGTGGAACGCGATTCCTCCAACTCACGTAACGACGGGCCCTCGCTTCTTTTCACACTGCAGGCGCACCGCGAGTCACACATTGCCTATGCTGTCAGAGATTATGTTCTGTTTGTGAACCAGCAGTTGCCCCGCCAACCAGGAGGGGTCGCTAGAGAGCGGTGAAGTAACAATCATTTAACCGGCCTAGAGCCCTACCATCTCTGGTGAGGATGGGCCAGCTGTAGCCTCGTGGCTGTGGCCACTTGGAGGCACAAGTTTAAAGAATTTAACTTCAGGCCTGTGAAGCCTGGCAGAGTCACTGATCTTACAGAAGGCTGAAGTTCCATTGGTTTCTACTGAGGCTGGAGTCACTAACTGGGTGTGGGAGACAGAGAGGCCTAAACAGTAGGGGGCGCTGCTGGACTCAGAACACTTACTGTAGCGGAGGCCCCCACATCTCTATTCTCACATTTTATGATAAGTTGTAGAAACAAATTATTTTTAATGATGGATTACTGGGGCACAGCAAAGTGTAGCTAGGGCAAGTGACCCAGTATATGGGGTCTAGCAACAACCCTGGTTAACAGCACAGCTAGGTCTCAGTAAACCTTGAGCAGAATGACCGCTAATGAGCTCCTTTTACCGCGAGAGAGGAATCTAACCCTCTCCCTCTCTCCAAATACTATGAGGGCAGAGATTCCCTGATCTTCCTCACTCACAGTGAGACCTCCTGAACCTCCTTCCTCTTCAGTAGCAGCTCCAGGTGAATAGGCAACAGAAAAGCTCAGAGACACAGCAATAAGCCAGGACCCAGAACTTAATCCACACTTACTGATCACACCTCGTTCGACCGCACACCTGTGGTCCTGTCGATCTGCGAGCGCGTTGGACGGAAAAGCAATCGACCGGGAAGAATGGACCGCCCGTGCAGCTCTGGCGTAGCTCAGCACTCAATGCTCTCTGTGGTTAATAGGATGCAGTGAGATTTTATCTCGCCACGGTGTGTGGACCGCCTGCAGGTTAAAAATTCCACAAGAAGCAATCAAACAGATGACAATATCTGTCTATCCAGCCAGTTAGCTGTCAAGGAAGACCAGTTATTTCATGGTCACACATGCCTGATCAGTACTCACAGACATCCAGCAAAGATGAATTAGTATGCGCCTCAAAATACAACTTTCACTGTATCCTCCTCCTTCAATTTCATCATATATTTTTCACACTTCTCAGTTTTTGAGCACTGCAGTTGGTGTGTGAAGTCATCCAATGCACTCACCCACAAACCAGTAACTATCTTGTAGCCTGCAGTCCTCACAGTGCTACAGGAGAGAGTCTGTGTCTTTTAAAATAGAAGCTTGGTTTGGGTAAGGGTTAAGGGTTAGGGGTTAGGGTTAAGGTGTCTGTAACCAATAAAAACCGACAATCTGTAGGGATTACCTGCAAAGTCACTGAAAGGAAGTTGTGTAGAGGAATGCAGAAGAAACCCTGGCCAGCCTTAACTTCCTGTGTGCCTGGTGAAGAAAATGGTGACGGTGAACATCTTTGGTAGACTGGCAGTCACAGTCAGCAGATGACAGCTGAGGCCAAGACTCGAACCTGCAACCGCTGGGCCAAACCCATGCCTTTGAAATACACCCCCACACACTGAAACCCAAAGCACCTCTGAAGGCTTGTCACAGGGTGCTCAATGCTACCCATTGCAGAAAACCGTTAAAGAACTCTGAATGTGTACGCAGAAATATTAGTGTCTGTAGTAATGTTTCAAAACTTAACAGTCATGCCATTCTTCAGACAGCAAGCATTGTTGTTACTGATCGTTGTCCTCCACTCTACTACTTTGTGAAAAGCTCTTTTTTTTGGAAACTCTTTAATCAAAATGTCATTTGTAATGTTTCTTCTTTGGTGCACACATTTAAATCTTTTGTGAATCACATGCACAACAGTAGGGCAGTTCTTCTGCTGTCATGAATTATTGTGTCAGGGTTTGCTGTGGCCTCAAAAACAACAGCGAAAACAACTGTGTGAAGAATGAAAGTTAAAATTGAATATACAAAAGATATTTATATCATATGTTGAACAACAAGGAGTGTTTCCCCTGCTTTCATGTGACAGTGCAGAGGATTCCTCACAGACCTCTCATTTGCAGCTCCTCAGCTATGGCCCACATTGTCTTCTACATCAGTAAAAAAGAGGATTTCACAATGTATTCGTTTCTTCTGGAAACACTGGCGAAATGCGCACTGAAAGCAGTGGAATGATCTCATTTAAGAGAAGCTTTGAAGTGCCTTTTGAAGGTGAACGCAGAGACTCTGTACTGACAAGCCGTTTTTGATTATTGCGCTCGGATGCTTTCAGACAAAACGCACAGATTATTTGATCTTTATTTGATTTCCCCTTGTATTGTGTGTGTGTGCGCGCGCACGCATGTGTGTGTGTGTGCGTACAGGCTTGTGTGTGTGTGTGTGCGCACGTATATGCATGCATGTGCGTAAGTGCATTTGTGTGTGTAAGTACATGGGTGTGTGTGTGTATGTGTGGGTGTGTGCAAGTGTGTGTGAGTGTGGGTGGATGGCCCTGCAGTTTTGAGGCCTGTATGTTCGAGATGGATCGTAGGATGCAGTTTTTAGTCAGTAGCGATGAGAAACAGAGGCGTCGGGGAAAAGGAGAGATGAACGCTTGCGTTCTCAGCCAGTGAAAAGTGATTGATCACCACTTCCCTGTATGTTCACACACTCTCTGAACCGCAAGGATCGTTACATCCTCACAGAAAGCGAGCGTTCGGCCTCAGCAAAACAAGACAGCACAATGAGCACGCCGCATAAAGAGAGGCTGCAATGTAACAGGGACAGAGTGCAGTTAGCAGCTTTTGCAGTGCTTTGCTAACACCCACCTCTCTTTTCCCAGGGATATTGAGATCTTCGCCCTCTTTGTGTCCTGTATGTGCCATGACCTGGACCACAGAGGGACCAACAACTCCTTCCAAGTGGCATCAGTAAGAGCCAGACTCAGATTCTCTACTTTGCATTACATTACATTACATTGCATTGCATTGCATTACATTCCTTACATTACAATACAATACAATACAAGACATTACATTACATTACATTACAATACAGTACAACACAAGACAATACATTACATTACATTACATTACAGGCATCTGATCTAGAGAGACTTAAAATTCTACATCGCTCAGTAGACTATTCAAGGTCTCTACAGACTTCATTGTTATCGCTGAAGGTCTTCTAGTGTTGGAATTTATTTCATGAAATTTTAACACAGACTTTATATTTACTGTACATATTTTCATCCACCTCGAGGCCACTGACAAAGAAATTGAAAATACTGCCTTTGCGGAAGAAAATGTGTTTTCCTTCACAGTTTAGCGATAAATATGAATGAAAACAGCCGGGCCAAAGGCAGACCAGTGCTCGGCTGGCACAGAACAGCAGACAGCAGTGAGACCTCACACATACTGTGAGGGTTGAACGAAACAAAACGGGACACAGTGGGCAGTTTCCTGTCTAACGGCCGCAGCACAGAGTCAGATACCCTCTTACTGCTGACAGGATGTTTTACTTCAGGTCCTACTTCTGCTTGCCTAAAGAATCTCAGCACAAAGAGGAGAACCTCACCCTCCTCCTGTTTCAGATGCCCAGTGAATGGAGTCTGCCTCATGTTGACACACACAGTGTTGAGTGGTACTGAGTCTCAGACTCACGCACAGTGTTGAGCGGTACTGAGTCTCAGACTCACGCACAGTGTTGAGCGGTACTGAGTCTCAGACTCACACACAGTGTTGAGCAGTACTGAGTCTCAGACTCATATAGTGTTGAGTGGTACTGAGTCTCAGACTCATATAGTGTTGAGCGGTACTGAGTCTGAGACTCACATACAGTGTTGAGCGGTACTGAGTCTCAGACTCACACACAGTGTTGAGCGGTACTGAGTCTCAGACTCACACACAGTGTTGAGCGGTACTGAGTCTCAGACTCACACACAGTGTTGAGCAGTACTGAGTCTCAGACTCACACATTATTGATCGGTACTGAGTCTCAGACTCATACAGTGTTGAGCGGTACTGAGTCTCAGACTTA
This sequence comes from Albula glossodonta, assembly GCA_019788955.1. NCBI lineage: Eukaryota > Metazoa > Chordata > Actinopteri > Albuliformes > Albulidae > Albula > Albula glossodonta. The sequence continues at coordinate 17,879 of JAFBMS010002891.1, forward strand.
CGCAGTGTTGAGCGGTACTGAGTCTCAGACTCACACACAGTGTTGAGTGGTACTGAGTCTCAGACTCACACAGTGTTGAGCAGTACTGAGTCTCAGACTCACACACAGTGTTGAGTGGTACTGAGTCTCAGACTCACACAGTGTTGAGCAGTACTGAGTCTCAGACTCACACACTATTGATCGGTACTGAGTCTCAGACTCATATAGTGTTGAGTGTTACTGAGTCTCAGACTCATATAGTGTTGAGCGGTACTGAGTCTCAGACTCACACACAGTGTTGAGTGGTACTGAGTCTCAGACTCACACAGTGTTGAGCAGTACTGAGTCTCAGACTCACACACAGTGTTGAGCGGTACTGAGTCTCAGACTCACACATAGTGTTGAGCGGTACTGAGTCTCAGGCTCATATAGTGTTGAGCGGTACTGAGTCTCAGACTCACACACAGTGTTGAGCAGTACTGAGTCTCAGACTCACACACTATTGATCGGTACTGAGTCTCAGACTCATATAGTGTTGAGCGGTACTGAGTCTCAGACTCATATAGTGTTGAGCGGTACTGAGTCTCAGACTCACACACAGTGTTGAGCGGTACTGAGTCTCAGACTCACACATTATTGATCGGTACTGAGTCTCAGACTCATATAGTGTTGAGCGGTACTGAGTCTCAAACTCACACACAGTGTTGAGCGGTACTGAGTCTCAGACTCACAAATTATTGATCGGTACTGAGTCTCAGACTCATATAGTGTTGAGTGTTACTGAGTCTCAGACTCATATAGTGTTGAGCGGTACTGAGTCTCAGACTCACACACAGTGTTGAGCGGTACTGAGTCTCAGACTCACACAGTATTGATCGGTACTGAGTCTCAGACTCATATAGTGTTGAGCGGTACTGAGTCTCAAACTCACACACAGTGTTGAGCGGTACTGAGTCTCAGACTCATATAGTGTTGAGCGGTACTGAGTCTCAGACTCATGTAGTGTTGAGCGGTACTGAGTCTCAGATTCACACACAGTGTTGAGCGGTACTGAGTCTCAGACTCACACACAGTGTTGAGTGGTACTGAGTCTCAGACTCACACACAGTATTGAGTGGTACTGAGTCTCAGACTCACACACTGTTGCTGGAAGTGTTAAGCAGTATGTCTCATCCTTAATACTGACCACAGATGATGCGTCAGAGCCGAGCACTCAAGCAGACCATCCCTGGTGTCTTATCTCCCTGGAAACTCGCCGTTCGCCTCGCTGGAAATACCGCCCGCGTTAATGAGATATAGCACCCTGAGTTCCCTCCTAACCCCATGGAAGGAGTTCTATGGAGGGCGGCTCTCTGTCGCTGCGCTCATGAATATTCAGCGGCAGTCATTAGCGTTCTATCATTAGAATGCGTTTTGATTCTGAGTGACTGGCAGTTTGTGATGGTCCGCTCCTGTTTGAGAGTAGAATCGGAGACGACCAGTTAACGAATATAATTAATATTCATTATTATCTACTGTCACCAGGGCAGGTTAGGCGTGACGATGCAGGAACTGAACTCGATGCTAAGTGACCTGAATGGTAGTGTTTTCATCGTTATTTTCTAGACTTGTTTTGGTCATTGCTCAAAGAGAGCCCGAGTCACAGGCTCCCATCTATCCTTTATTAAATACAGGGCTTCAGGGTGAGGACGCCCCGCTCTCATGAAATGGGTGAGGAAGCACCACTGATGAAAACCAAATGATCAATTTCATTTTATTCTGAAAATTCCCCTTCCTCAACTTGGCAACTATTATCAGTCATCTTTGTATTTTATGGTTTATTCGCTTCTCAGAAATATTTATTCATGGCATTTTAAAATGTACTATACATATAAGTATTGGCAAAAAGCTATTCTCTGCTCATTGTCCCAAGAGCATCAATGAAGATTTAAAACAAATTTTGGTTGCACTGTTAGGCAGCTTTTTATTGGAAATTCAATATCAGACACATAATAGAATATATGTTTTCTCCTTCTCATCCCAGCAATCTGTACTGGCTGCCCTGTACAGCTCAGAGGGCTCAGTGATGGAGGTAAGTATTCACCTCTCCGTCTCTCTGCAGTTATTATACGTATATAAGTATAAACCGAAGCTAAACAGGAAACAAATAAAAAAAGAATCACTTTGCCTGAGCGTGTCATTTGTTTTGCCATTCCGATGTTCCAAAAGGGAGGAGAAATCTTTCACAGCATCATTTTAATCTGATTTTCTCTTCCCGACCTGAGTGCTGAGAGAGAGCCGGTTCAAATGTGACTCTGCTGCCATCTAGTGGCTGGCAGATGTAACTGCAGGCTGCAGAAGCCCCGTGACCCTGTGTTGGTCGATCTTTATTACAGAGACACCACTTTGCCCAGGCGATTGCTATTCTCAACACACACGGCTGCAACATCTTTGAAAAGTTCTCCAGAAAGGTTAGTATGAAATGCAGTTGCTTTGAAGAAATAACCCTGGTGGAGTTTCTTCTCCACGGCATATTTTTAAATCAAGAAAAAACATTGCTTTTGACTGAGAGAATAAAAAGTAATATTGCCTTGACTGAATGAGAGAAGAAAGTAGCACTTGGTTCCCAGTGAGTTGTTAATAAGAGAACAATGTTTTGTATTGCTCTGTTTTTGTTTGTTTTTGGTTGCCAGGACTACCAGCGGATGCTGGATTTGATGAGAGACATCATCCTTGCCACAGACCTGGCTCATCATCTACGCATCTTCAAAGACCTGCAGAAAATGGCCGACGGTGAGTGTGACTCCAAACGGGTGCAAACAAAGAGGCTGACAGGTGGCCGCAGGCTGGCCATATCCGACCACTGAGTCACCGCGGTCATTAGAGCAGTAGTGGGGAATGTCTGTTTATGGAGAGAGTGTCTTTATTTCTGACCTGTCACTCACCATCTCTTTCAGCCGGGTACAACGCCAAGAACCGAACCCACCGCAGCCTCCTGCTCTGCCTGCTAATGACATCATGTGACCTCTCTGATCAGACCAAGGGCTGGAAGACAACAAGGAAGATTGCGGTAAGGAGGCCCCACCGAGCCTCTGACTTCTCCTGTCACCTATGATTAATCAAAGACTGTGGTGTGTCAGACTATTTGTTAATTAATAATAAAAAACAGCACTCATTTACTGATCAAACTCTTCTGCCGAGTAACCTGAACATGGCAAACTGAACTGAAGTTAGATCAATGTTCCTGAGAGAGTACAACAGCCACATCCTGTGCAGAAATCCTTCACCACACAGCTCATACAGTTTCTAATTTTCTACTCCGTTCACTACTCCTGAAAGTACTTAGAAAACGATAGAACGGGTTTGTATTTATGTCCCGCCTTGCTGTAAGCCCAAAGAGCTAAACATTGAAGCTGGGCAACTGTCGATAAAGCATCTCTAATGTGTGGCACCCACAGGGATGAGGCACGGCGGCCATGTTGTACCAGAACACTTACCACCTATCAGATGTGGAGATTTATTCATCCAATTATACCGGGGAATGAGTAGATGGCTAGACAAGGAGACAGATTGTGAAATTTGGCGTTCGGTATCATTTCAGTGATACATTGCGTTATCATATCAGCCAGACGAAGAAGCACCGCTGAGATACGGGCGAAAGCCAGCTGGTGTAATCTGTGTGCTTTAGTGAGAGGAGGCTGTTTTACTCTGTTGGGCTTTTTTCAACAGATTGTGCCACTGGGTTACAAGTTACCACCATTTTTATGTGTTACCTTTATGTGTTAAAACTGTTTTGGCATATTCAATTCAGTGTTACTTTCTTATCATATTCTTTTCATATTTGTTTTTTTATCAGGAACTTATTTATAAGGAGTTCTTCTCACAAGGGGATTTGGTACGTATGAAATTACATTTGTTCTTTAAATTATGCAGGATGAAAAAATATCATTTAATTGCTTTTTATTTTTTATCGTAACAGTTGGAAAATTCATTTTAACAAAATTAAATTTGAAGCTCGGGGACATTTACAATGACATATTCTATTCCGCCGTGTTCTTTCCCCACTAAAATTGAAACACCAAACGGGTTTCCAGCCAGGGCAGATTATTGGAGAGGCATTATAAATACCTGCAGTGAATCTGATTCTAGCAAACTCAGAGGATGTCTGGTGATGGGGGCAGTAAGCAGCTGCATGACTGTGTCATCACACAGCCGTATCCCCCTGTACAGAACGACTGCTGAAGGAGGAGGCATATTATTGTCCAATGTGTAATGCAGTTATCTGAAACTAAAGTTATGCTTGATTAGTGATTAAATCACTAATTCCTCAGCCCAAACAGAGGTTTATGTTGGGTTTATCTTCCTTTTGCGTTTATTATTTTTATGTGTTTCTCACCAGATGGCCTTGTTATCTTGGACCCAGTCCTAAGGGCAAGGCCATGTCAAGATCAGCAGAATGTTTTGATTTTAGCAATGCTTACTCCAGACATTTTTTCTGTTAAAGATTTATTTTAATTGGATTTATTCCCTTTTAAGGGGTTGAATCTAATTTGTTGAAGACACAAATTGAGTTTTAGTGGAGTTCAAAATATAACATTTCATTTGTTACAGCGCCGTATACAATAGCGGTTTTTGGAATGCCCTTCAAATTAAATCCATCCAACAATCAAATTATACTACAGGATCATTGTAAAGAATAAAGCTGTCTCTGATTGGTGCACTGAGTGTGTTGTGAGTGAGACTGTCTCTGATTGGTTTGGCTGTTATGTTACTGCAGGAGTGTCAATAAGGCTGCTTCTGATTGGTGCACAGGTTGTGCTGTTAGTGAGGCTGTCTCTGATTGGTGCGCTGTCTGTGTCACTGCAGGAGAAGGCCATGGGAACAGGCCCAGTGAAATGATGGACAGAGAGAAGGCCTACATCCCAGAGCTGCAGATCAGCTTCATGGAGCACATTGCCATGCCCATTTACAAGTGAGCCACGTCTGTTTCAACAATCCTATTATCAGTGTGTGATTGGTTCATTTTTAACAGGGGGGTAGCCCAATGGAGCACTCCCTGCTCCACACCACCAACCAACACATGTAAAATGGGGATGGCAGGTTAACAACAGGGATGGCATCCCCCTCATATCGCCTACTGCCCATTACTCTTAAAGACTAAGTATTGCACTGGGCTCATCTGTGCGACCAGTTTCTGTAGCTGAATGAAAATGTCCTCATAGCATGTAGAGTTTTGCCATGTGTTGTAACCACATTGATTAACATGACAGGATCTAGGGCTGAATTTGGAGGATTTGCTTTTAAAATACATACATGTGGAATACGGGTGATTAGAATGTGTTGCAATATGGTGATGATCATATTGATGATTTCAGTTAATGTGATATTGCTGA
>JAFBMS010002892.1:0-23224 GCA_019788955.1 Albula glossodonta
CTGGACCTGGAGATGTGCCTAAATGAAGTGATACGCAGCAAATGGCTGAGCTTGTGGATATGTTTTGTGCCCAATGGCTGTGGACCGCAGCGGAAGCCTGTCATCGAATGGACAGTCTACACAACCAAGCGCATTGTCGTGGACTCGAGCGAATCCTGACGCACAAGCCTAGCGTCTGCTTTGTGCTTCAGTAGGATTTTTTTGGTGACAAGGAGTTCCTTGTCCAGCTTGTCATGGAAAGTTTAACGCATTTCGATTCATACCTCGATGCGTACGTTGCAGCTCGTATGTTTGAATCGCGTTACATTTTAATTACCGAAGTTTTTTTAAAAAATTGAAACTTTTTACTTTTCATAAATGTGATATAAAAATGTTCTTTGTGAATGTTCCTTGATTTTGACCCTTAGGGCATGTGGTGATTGAAACAGTATTTTGTCAACTGTGTTTGAAGAAAAAAAGAATAATAAAGAATGTTTAAAAAAAAAAAATAAAGCCACAAAAATGGCTTTATGCGCATCATGTCATTGTTAAAATGTTTAATGTTTAGACTGGATTTAATGCAGCGCCTCAAGGCAAGTGAAATGGGTAGCAGCTCTGTTGCACAGGATGGTCACTTTGATACAGGTGAAGTATGTTTTAATTCCAAGAACTTCGTAAGCTTGTTTTCAAACTATAGGTAGTAACAGACAAGTGGCCAGCCTTTACCTGACAGCCATATTCTGAAAATGAAGGAAAATTAGTAGTTGAGTACAGTGTCACCTCATTTTTGAATTTGGTTGTTTGACAATGAGTTATGAATGGAACCGTAATGAATTGTATCTGCTTCCCTCTTGCTGCAATTTAACACCCTCTCCAGCCAACTGATTTATACGGTCAAAAATGGTTCCGGAAGAGGAAGCAGGGATCAGGAACAGGAGTTCACAGAAGTACTTTAAAAGGCATCACCCGTAAACTGTGGATACCCCTGGTCAGTTACACCGTCAACAGATCGGAATTCAGATTAGACCATGGTCAAATGCTACATGGATATGAGAATTTTTAGCTGCGACCAGCAGCTCTATAGGTCAGTTGGTCGGGTTTTGTCCATAAAAATTTGGCATGTTGAATGTGTGTGTGCTTCTGTTCATGCCAATTGGCTAAAAGGGGGCGTGGCAGTGTTGCACCTATTGCAAATTTGTTCTCTGATTTATTTGTGACCTTACTGTGAATCTTCCAAAAATGTCATATCAAAAAAAGTTTGCATGAATTCAACAATGGATGAGAATCCCTGCCCAACCATGTACTGTATGGAGGGAGATAGTGGGGTTGTGTAATTTCAGTAGGAATGTGACTGATGATAAAACTTGTCATCACTGTGGCAAAGAGTGACCTCATTCGAGAAGGGTCTGTCTGCAGGCTCAACTATGGCCTGACAGCTGAGGTGGAAGTGACATTTTTTCCATGGTTTTCATTGCTCAGTCGTGTCCCAAGGCTGGAGACTCAGTTTCCATTTTAGTGGCAGACATTTTCAATATTTTTAATCAGAGATGAATGATTGTAATGGCTTTCTATCGATAACCTCACTAGATATGTTGTGTCTCATATTTGCTGGGGATACATGGAGGATAGTTTCCAAGGTCACATGGAAAGCAGGATCCAAAAAGGGGTCCAAACACACCATATGTGACAAAAAAAGCCTTTAAATACTATTACTATATATTCTATAAGACTGGGTCACTTTATTGAAGATGTTAACAAAATGCATCATCACATTTAAGTTAACAACACAAAAGTGCATTTAAGACATTATACAGTGTCATGAAGAAGTTTTTGCAATAAGATATCTTCTTATTGCATATTCCCCTCACTGAATGGTTACAGATAATAAAATAAAATATTAAACCAGGGAAACCCAAGCAAACAAAACAGAATTTTTTTAACATCATTATTTCATTCATTTAATAGAGATAGTCAACAAGTACCATTCTTGCCCCTGTTAAAAAGTAATTGCCCCCATAGTTGTGAAGCAAAGAAATTGACAATTAGACTCAGGTGCATGAACACAGTCAGACTTGATTGTAGCCAACCCTGAGTTGAAAACACCAATATATTGAACCTCACCATCAGAAAAACTAGTTCAGGGCACTGTAAATTAATCGGTCTGGCTTTTTTTTTACATTACTGTCATTTAGCTGATGCTTTTATCCAAAGGGACTTACAGTTGATTGGACAAACCAAGGGCCAATCTCCCCTGGGAGCAATGTGGGGTTAAGGGCCTTGCTCAAGGGCCCAACAGCAATGGTGTTCTTGCTGTGGCTGGACTGGGACTTGAGCCACCAACCTCAGGGGTCCCAGTCATGTACCTTAGCCACTAGACTATAGGCTGCCCCTATATATAGGCTCTATAGGCTTTTGTTTTTCCATCATCTCTTTAAGTTTTTTTCTTTACTGTTGGATATTTAATATATATATGTATAAAAAGCACAGACAGTGAATCCAGAAATATTCACCCTCAACCTTTATTAAAGCAGATTCCCTTAAAAAATTTATCCTTTATTTTTAGTCTTGCCACCAGGTGTGTGTATTTGTGTGTGTGTTTGTGTGTGCACATAAACTATGCGATGAAAGCAAACACTTGGAATTAGGAATATATTAATAGATGTAGGTATGTTGACAATGCATGCATATGTAATATCATGGTATATTGTTAATATGATGTGTAATTATTTCTATGACAATGTGAATCCTATGAACATTGCGAAGAGTGGAACATCATGATATTGCCTGCACTAAATTTCACATAGTTGGAGTTTGCACACATATTAGAGGATTAGAGTGATGTAGAGTAAAGAATAAGAGATCAGCTGAGAAAATCAGGGGTGCTCAGTTACACCTCCGGCTTCTTACATCCCTCCTTCTTCTCCTCATCCTCCTTCTTCTGGTAGAAGATCTCTCCATTTGGCTGCCTTCTCCACCTCAGTTTAAATTCAGGCATCCCCTGCTCCTTCAGTTTCACTTCAATCTGACAACAACACTGTAATCCTCAGAATATAATTCATTTTATTCTTCAAACAACAATTCTATTGTTCATTTATTTATGTGAGTCACAAATAAATAAGCTGCCAGAACTGAACTCATGAATTAACATTTAAACTACAAATATCACAGAAAGTGTCCTCATTCGGCCTTTTTCACAAAGTCGATAATTTCAGTTTCAACTCATTCAATACCTTTGTCATCATTCTCTTTCATTTTATTTTTCTGTAATTCTTGTTTTCTTTTTCTGTCATCCATGTTCCCTCATTTTATGGTTTTAAATCGGTTTTTAAAAAACTCTCTTTCTCACCTTCTGAAAGACGGCTCTTCTCACTGCAGGATCTCTCATGTTCAGAAGTGCTGTGTCAGTTAACTCCATCCGTACCAAGAGTTTCTTTCCATATCCAGAGTCACAAACATCTTTAACTAAAACACACACAGGTAGTCAATAGAATATCATGTTGAATTGGTACCTGCAGCTGAAGCTCAGTACCACTGTTATAAACACTCAGTTAAATATGTCTAGATAACAGTTAAAAAGAGAGAGACCAGACTCACTCCCATGTTTGCTGCAGATGAAGTTGAGCTTCTCGGTCTCAGGCAGACTGACCCACTGTTGCCCCGCTCCAGATTCTACTGCCCCTGTGTGCCCACACTCCCCAGTCTCTCTCCCTGGGGCCCAGTTCTGGTACCGGCCTTCTTCCCCACTAACCCAGAACCAGAAGTGCAGGTCACAGGAGTAACGTAGGCCCAGCCACACGTGAGCTGTGGAGGCGCTCTGAGCCCTCCTCTTCACCCAGTTCTGGACCTGCTCTGTGGGCACAGAGACCAGGTCTACATAGTGCTGTCTGCAGTAGCTCAGGGCCTCACCCCAGCTCTTATTCTCTTGTACCAGGATCAGGTTATCTGTTGTAAAGTGAAGACAAAATGATACAATAAGACACTTTTATTCTGAATATATTTACTGTAGCTTGTTTATTCCTCAGCTCTTGAGTATAAAAACATTCCAAGGCTTAAGTTTATTGATAGTGAGCTTCATCTTTTCTAGCTCAGTGTGCTTTCTTCATCCAAGTTCAGATAAACAGGCGACAGGTTCAGCACAACAACGGATCCACACAGAAGGAAACAGGTGGGCTCACCTTCATAGCAGAAAAAAGGGTTAATGTCATCACATTCTCGATCGTGCCACTTCGCTTGGTATTTAATCCACATGAGAACACAGTTCTGTTCTATTCCTGGCCAGTTATTTGGTTCAGAATCGTCGTCATTCCAGTAGCGGTATGAGGAGGTTCCTTGGTTCGACCACTTCCAGGTCTCTCTGAACAGGCCGATCCACACCCACTGCCCTGCTGTAGCTGCACTCTGCAGTATCTCCTGGTTCTCAGTCTGGTTCCTCACACTGGCCAGGTCTGTGTGATTCTCTCTGTTGTAGCGCTGAGCCTCTGTCCAAGACTTCTGTTCTGTAATCAGGATGTATTTCTGAGCAGCGTCTCCTGTAAAGATACTGTACTGAATAAAGACATACAGTAGAGTCACATTCTCATAAGGGGTCTTTCTGAGTCAGTCCTCACTGCTGTGTGTGTAATGAGATTAAAACAGAAAAGAGTTCTCACCTCTGTAGCAAATGAAAGGTCTTGATTTATCACAGTTCACATCATTCCATTTCCCATCAGTTATCATTTCCACACAGTGTTCTCTGCTATTGTAGTTGTCTGGTGTCCCACTGGCTCTGTTCCTATACTCAGTCTGTCCCTCACTGTAGAAATCTCTGTCTGCCAGAGACCACTGCCAGCTATTGACATCATCATACAGTCCTATCCAAGCTGCTTTCTTGTAACCACTGACTACAACTCCCACATCCCCCACCATTTCCTCACGGCTGTGTATGGTGACCAGGTCATGGTAGTTCTCTCTGCAGTAACTCTGTGCTTCAGTCCACTTCTTCTTTATTTTCACAAAGTAGTACTGACGAGAGAGGCAGGAAAAGGGTACGCAGAGCCCTGTGGAAAATACATACACACATATATATTTCAACACATATATTATCACAGTCTGTATATCAATACATCAGTACACAGGGGGTTTATTAATGTATTTCAAATGTAGTATGTTACAATGGATGTCCATTCAGGTTTGACCAAGAACAGAACTGATCTGAGATCAGTATGATTATGTTGTCATTGATGAACACTGAGATGTGAGAGAGATCAATGCTGATCTGGGATCAGTATGATTATGATGCCTTTTGTGTACATTCAGGTCTGACGCAGAGCAGGACTGACCTGTGAGCAGCAGGAGAACAAACGCACTCTGCTTCATAACTGCGATCATCAACCTAAACAGACGCACCCATGTAATACAAACACAGACGGAGAAAAAATGAAAAAATCTATTAGCAGACTCTGCAAATGGTTACCTTTGTGACTGCTGTATAGTTCGAGCCATTTCTCACTCAGTCATGTCAATAAATACTGTAACTCATTGTGTCATACATCTGAACTGAATTGGCATGTACATTAATAGATCAAATAGTTTTTAACACCCTGTCAACAAGTTACAGTAAATTAGTCCGCAACAATTCTATTCAGAACAGTGTTCACCCACATTGTTTCAAGGTGTGGTTATATGAAGAAAGAGAAACCTTCCAAAGGCTCAAAGATCATTGATGTCAGATTGCATTTTTCTCAATCAGCTATGAACATTCCCAACTCATTTTGACACAGTTGTTCATTGGGTAAACCATTGCATGCATGATACTATGTGCAATGAACATTGTGTTTGTAGAAAGAGAAGGCCAGCATGATGTGTGATTGGAGTGAGTCGCTTACCACAATTTAAGAATAACGGAGTGTGTGACTAACACACGACTGCACATTACAGTACTGTAAACGTAGTCATAGTATGCTTTCTTAACATCTCGGAACTGACCATGGACCGTCCCATCAATTCATATATTTTTCCACTTTTAATGTAGAAATGTACCACTGCCCCGCTCTAGTAGAAGAAGCCAGTATTCATACCTGAACAGGAGATTGCAATAGTCAACACGGTAAGGGCAAACAAAACCATTAGACTTGGACAGATTCAGGGTGCTGTTATAGAAGATAATAGCTGCTCCACTACAGACAGGGTGCTAAAGAGGCATGCAATGTCAATGAAACAACTGTACAGAGTACCATTTTGAAAGGAATGATGAGAGGGTGAAGGAACTACAATACCTATATGTACAGGTAAGGCCAGACAATACATTTTGTCTTTTCAATACACATCCATGAAGCTTCTGCTACATGGACTCCCTAACTAACTACAAGCGTAACAAGAAGAAGACAATCCGGTGGTCCATTGAGAGGTGGGATGAAAGATGGACCATTCAGGACTCAACATCTTTGGTCACATCATCTATGAGGAAGGCAAAGAGAGATTTGGGGAGATGCTCCAGAGGAGGATTATCTCCAAGCAGAGCGGGAGGCAGGAGAGAGAAATCCACTTGATAAAGGAGCAACACCTTCTTTGGAGATCATGGAGGAAAGCCAAGGATCAGGAAAAGGAGGGGATGAAGAACCTTTGGAACCAGATCAAAGCAAGGCTTGCACACCTGAGGTGAGCCAAAAGGATCAGAAAATGCAGAAGCTGCAAGGAGAAAGTAAGGGCAAACCAAAATATGATATGCATTGTCTGATATGCAAACTACAATTTGATGTGTTGGACTACAGTGATTTCATAAGGTGAAGCAGTATGAGAAAAATTTGTAACTGATATGTCCAGTCGCCAGTTGTATGCAATCCCAGTGTAATCTAATAAAGAAAACATTTTGTTGGAAACGTCTGCTTTGGTGTCCGTTCAGAAAGTGCATGTCAACAATCAAACCAACAGGTGAGTAAATAAAAAACCAATACAAATGACAATGACAAACCGATATGTCAGCACATCAAACTAATACACGGGTGAATGAAACCAATGTAAAACACAATCAAACCGATAGGTGCGTAAATAGCAAACTGATATAACATATAATAATAGGTGTGAAAAGGCCAGGCCAATACAAATGTAAATAACAAACCAATACATAAGCACATCAAACCAATACATGAGTGAATAGAACCAATATAAGAAACAACGAAACCAATGCATCAATGACAAATCAATACAACCATAAAGCGCGAACCAATTACATAAGTAAATGACAAATCAATACATGTGACAATGAACCAATAAATATCCATATTAAACCAATATACAAGTAAATGTAAAAGACAAACCAATACATGTACACATCAAATCGATTTATATGCCAACCAAACCAATATATACAGTATATATATTTTTTTCCTAAACAGCACCCCATGTTGGTGACAGATAGCAATAGGAACAGGAATAAGAACAGGAAGCAATAGAGCCATGAGCTCTTCTCTTTAAAAGGATATTATGCCTGACCATGCTGATGCTGCAGCGGCAGCAGGTCAGTCCTCAGAATCGGAAGTGTGAGATCACCCACAATTCTAACATAACGGTGGATGTCACTGCAGGTTTGTGAGGGCAGGACAAACAAACAAACGCTGTTAGCCAACAAAGTGAGAGACAAATGGGGACAATATTGTAATGAACAGATGTTAGGAGAAGTTAGTTAACCAGTTTAGATTCAAATGTTTGTAAAATGGAAACAATTGGCCAAACTGATAGCAAATGTTAGCTAGCTAGCTGGTGACGAATAATGTTAGTCCAACTAGCCAGCTGTTATCTAGTTAGCTAATGTGCAGTCTAAGGGCTAAGATCCTAGCAACACCCCTATGGCAGCCTCATCATTTTTTTACAGCTAGTTCCTTTTATTCCAGCTATTCCACAGGAAACACATCTTCAAATTACATACTGAGACACAGTGGCTGGGTGGCTACTGAACCAGGTGGTGAGTGGAAGTAAGACACAACGAAAGCTACTGGCCAAAGGCCTTTTATTTGTCCCTTTTCTGGGGCAAAACTCACAAAACAAAGTATACACAAGAAACCTAGATTAACTGAAAAATGGCACAGCCACAGGGAAACAACCCCCATAGTCCAAAAGCCAAAAAAATTCCTTCCAGCCTCCAAGGCTGTGCTTAAATAGAAAGCCTAATTGAAGGCAAGTGCTCACAGCTGAGTTGATTAGAAATCACTTGCAGGTGAGCCTGCCTGTTAGTGAGACCACTGCTTTTGCAGCTCTGGTTTGCTCTCCAGGCTGAGGGAGGGAACCAGGAGACTGACAGCAGTTCAAGGGGGAGGGGCAGAGGAGCTTGCCCCTCCCTCCACCTCTCCCGGCGTCACAACACATATTGCGTTAAACATGACTAATGCATTTAACCAAAAAACATGCAAATAAAATGTTTTCCTTTCATTCATTACAGGTTTTCTTGTTTGCTTTAACATACATTTGCCAATATTTTGGTTGCAAATGCTTCCAGCTCTCCTAAAACATGAAAAATATCCAGCAACAGCAAATACTTCTATCCAACAGCACAACTTGTGATTAAATGAAAATCTTATTTTAATCAATCAGTACACAACAGCCAAATAATAACAACAGATATCAATGCCAGTGAAGAATTTCCCTCTGCCACCAGTGCATGATAGACTACAGACGTTATAATATAAATACAATAAGCATGTAAAGACTGATATATTGGCTGAAATGTGAATGGCATTAATAGAACAGTGCAATACAGTAAAGCTGAAAAACACTGTGATGTGGCATTGAGACTTCAATAATTGTTATTGTGTTAACTGTTTTGAAAAATTGTGTGTGTGAATAAATGTACGGAAGCTATGTGAAATATGTGGAAAGAAGGTGATAATGAAGTTCAAGTGAACCTCAGTTTGGTAACAATTAATTTACAGACTGAATACAAGGCAACAGACCCCTCTAAATGTAAATATGACTGACCTTTCGATGTTCCTGTCCAAATGGATCAAATGTTACCAGTTTGTCCTCTTGAGTCTGTCTGTGTTAGTCTGTCTATCTTGTGTCTCTCTGCTTCTCAGTTTCTGATAGTGTCCTTCCCAGATATATGTACATTTGTAAGAACATTACTGTTTGGTACGTATTATGTAAATGTGTACCTGTATTTGAATATTCCATCCCTGTTGTTATACATAGAACAAAAACAAACATGTTTTTTTTTTCTATCAGAATTGTGAATTTACTATTTACATAGACACAAAGAGCTTGTTCATGTGTGTGTTCAGAGATGTAAACACTCATTCCTTACCAAGGGCACACAGCTTTGACCACAGAGCCACCAAAGAACCAAACTCCACAAAAACATGAACAGCCAGCGGGAAACCTCAGCTTAGAGTCATTCTTTGAAACATTTCCATTTTCCCAAATAATTATTGGATCAGATATTGGTTCCACATTATATGAATGAAAATAGTACTCAGTGATGAAAAATCATTTGATTACTCCAAAAAGTGACATGACGTGACTACCTCTGGCTTAATGCAGTTAGTATGTGTGTCTGGGATTGATGTTGCTTGGGGGGTGCTGTCAATGATGCAGTACAGTTTGAACAAATTTGTCCATATAGAAATTACATTTTCAAAACAGGATTCATATGCCTAAACAGAATCTTGCTGCCAAAAATAACATATTTCACATTTATGTTCAGCACTTGCTCTTATCTAGTGCAACTTGCATAGTATACATCTCCACAAATGATCCATTTATACAACTGGATATTTACAGAAACTGAAGCAGTTTGGGTAGAGCGCTTTGCTCATGGGTACAGCAGTGATGGCCTACTTGGAAATCCAACCTTGGAGTTGGAAGCCCAGCTCCTTAACCATCATACCACACTGTTGTGAAATGATTTAACAGTCTCAAGGCATTAAAAAGTATGCAAGGCACCCTCCAAACCACCTCTTTCCCTATGCACAGTGCTAGTTACTGTTTTTCAGTGGCGGGGCGTGCATTTCACACGGAGCCCTTCAGTGATGTCCTACATTGATATCAGACCCTACAGCCCGCATCTGGCCATGAAGCTGTCTATCTGGCTGTCTGTCTCCTCAGATTAATAGCAGTTGCGCACTGAGCACAGCTTGCTCCGTTATGTGCGTGACTGGGTGCGTGCACCGAAAATAACTTGACATATTTGTTTGCATCAGTATTCATTCATTTTCAACCAGTTCCTGCAGCTCTGATACCAGCTGTAGCCTCGTTGCAAAGTGAAATCAAACAGATATTTAATCAAAGGAGGAAGAAAGAGAGATTCGCAGCTCAGATTTTGTTCATTATGAAAGCAAATATGAATTGTTTATTTTGTAGCCTATATTGTGTTATATTGTTTACTCCAAGCCTACTTTGTGGTTGTTTCCTGTTGGGGTGTGTGCAGGCTTTGTGCACCGCGGTATTGCAACCGAAAAAATGGGTTGATCATTGTTCACGACCGTTTCTTAGGGTCAGACAATACACTCCTGGGTATGAACGTAATCACCAACTGCTAGGAGCAGGTCATTAGGGGGGTGCAGCACCGCTCACTAACCAGTGGGTTCCTGTGGAAGGGTGGGAGAAAGAGAAAGAAGTTGGGCAGGGCGGCCTTGTTAAAGAAGTAGAGGAGGGGGATGAGGGGCGGGTGGGCCGAGCAGTGGTGTGTGCTCGGCGATGCAAGGTTCCTCTCCGCCTGATCAATACGCACCCCTACTTTTCTCCCTGCCTCGTCAGCGCCCCCTGGCCACGGTGTCCTGTATTGCCCACTAACGGGTGCAGGGTGACCATGGCTTGGACTGCAGGCGTCCCGTCCAGCGGGAGGTGGAGGTGGACATGAAGCTTCCCCTTCCACCCCATGAGCTGGAAGGCCTCACCCTGGAGCAGCAACACCAAGCTCAGACCTTGCGGGAGCTGTGTAGGAGTTTTTGCAGCCCATGAGGAGAACGTTGGGTGGACAGAGGTGAACCATCAGATACCTACCGGCAATGCTTCTCCTCATATAATAATATAATAATTACAAAAATAATATCTTACCCAATCAATGTATTTTAACTCAAAGTTGAAATTAATATTATTACTTTGGCACGTTGCCTTCACCTACAGAAACCTAAGACCAAGATAAATTGTTGGTACATTGTAGCCAATGCTCAAAATACATAAAAGAGAATTTGTGAATACATATATCAAGAGCAGTAAGAATAAATTAATCTTACTCATAAGGTAAATCATGGATTAAATAGGATAAAAAAATAACTAGTATCTGAATCAATCAAGCGATATGACATCTATTATAAAAAACAGTGTTTTTCTGTGACACTGACAATGGTGTGAGCATTGCTAGTAACCATAGTTGCAAAAAATGTTATTTCTGAGAAAAGATCGCTGGAAATTTGAGAAAATGTAATACCTGAAAAGGTCCAGCATAACAGTTTGTAGTCTGAGACTGAGGTCCCTTCCAAGCATGCAAAATCATTTAAATATTGATGTTTGTAGCTGGAGTCATTTACATAATGGCGCTTAGTTGCTGTTTTGGGTTTTGGTAAAACAAACCTTTAAGGGTCACGCACATAAAAGAAACATTTATAAATACAAATGACAAAAAAGGTACAAAATTTCACAATTTAAGCCTGTATACACCATAGGGTCAATTTTGAAAATGTAATCAGATTCTCTTTTAAAGTGTTCTCTTTATAAATTTTTATGTTTTTGTAAAAAAATGTCAGGCCATTGGGTAATCTGAACTTTGCATCCTGATTGTGTAATTGTATTCAGAAATCTTATCCTTTCGTCAGGGATATAAAGGCAGGAGGCATATCTTCTCCAAACTTTCCTTGCAGCAGAAATGAAAGGAATAACCGGTTCAAACCTACTGTTCCAATGAAAAATGTGACAGCGTTTGCAGGAGACGATTTCTGCTGTGCTAATGAGGTGATGATGAAGATAAAGTGAATCCCGGTCTCATCCAGCATGTCCTAAGCTTCAGTATCTTACGTACTTTTGAGTGTCTCTACAAATAAAAAGAATGAAAAAGAAGAATCTTATAAACATTCACTGTCTGTTTTCATTCTTCTCCCTTTCCCTCTCTCTTGCTTAAACATACAGGCAAAACAGAGTGGAAGTCTAACACAAATACATTTTCACAGCAGAGTGAATACATTCTCTGGCACTCACAATATTACTTAAATTTGGCCGTAAACATACCTGAAAGATTTTCAGCTATTTTTACATGAAATTTCTACGTCATGAGATGAAAATAACATGTAATCAAAGCTTGTCATATCATTGATCTGACTGATCTCATTCTGGTATTGTATAAAATATCATTGATCTGACTGATCTCATTCTGGTATTGTATAAAATATCTTTGATCTGACTGATCTCATCCTGGTATTGTATAAAATATCATTGATCTGACTGATCTCATTCTGGTATTGTATAAAATATCATTGATCTGACTGATCTCATTCTGGTATTGTATAAAATATCATTGATCTGACTGATCTCATTCTGGTATTGTATAAAATATCATTGATCTGACTGATCTCATTCTGGTATTGTATAAAATTGGCATGTGGGAAGTAGCTGGGCTGAGGTAGTTCCATTTCCACCGCTTTCAGAATTTAGGAAGTGTGAGAATCTAGCATTAAAATACAGAAATGAAAAGTGTTTGAATCTTTTACTGATTGGAATCTTTGCTTATAGTAAAGTTACCTTATTTTAAACGGGCTACTCTTGTGTAATTGTACAATATTTAAAGTTTACTACTAATACAATAAGTGGTTAGGCTTTCTTTTGTTCATTTTTTGTGCCAGGTGAGCTTAAATGAACTGGTCATAAACTACTCCTGCTGTCAGAGTTGTGCAGTATTTCCTCATAGAAATGAATCCTTGTTACACATTTTCTCAATATTGAAAAGTACAGAGACCCAAAGAAACCAGGATCATTGATATGGGAGATATGCACACTAACCACTAGTCTAAGAACAAGGCAGACCCCACTAAGAGCAAAGGAGGCAAGACACGCAGGTGGTGATAACAAAGAGTAATTTTTACTGAAGATTTACAAAATAACAAACTTACAAGCAAGGCTACTAAACTAAAACAAGACTCAAGAAGACCATTACACAAGGGCAGGTTAACTCAAGACTGAGTGGAGGACATTCTTCTTCTTCTTATTGGCAGTTGGCAACTACCTTTCAGGTGTATTACCGCCACCTACTGGACTGGAGTGTGAATTGTGGACATCCCTCACATTCTCAAAAATTTAATTAAAAATAAATAGAATAATAATTAAATTTTTAATCAGTCCTGTATTACCTAAGAAATCTAACAGATATCCAAGACACTGATCCTTAGAATCTCATCTTAGAATCTGTTATTCTTAGTGCAACCCCAATCTTTCCCTTTGTTCTCTGTACATCAGACATTTAATCACAACATGATCTATAGTTTCTTCTTGACCACAGTCTGCATCTGGACGTTTCTTGAAAAGAAATGCATTATTTGAGCCTGTATACACTAATCTTAGTCTAGTAATGACTCTTTCTTCTTTTAAGTATCTTCTACAAGCAATTATTTCCATTCCCTCTTTTTGGATTTGATAAAAATGTCTCCCTCGCTTTTCTTCATCCCGTTCTTCCTGCCATTCTTTTTATTGCAGTTCTTTATTACACATTTAGATTCAGCTTTGCTTGATTTTATATTTAATATGATTTTCCTTCATGGCACTTTTGGCCCAGAAATCTGCCTGCTCATTTCCCTTCACTCCAATATTTACAGGGACCCACAAAATGGGAACCACTAGTCCCATGGATTCCACTCTGTAAAGGCATTGCAGTACCTCAAATAGACAATCCTGTCTGCTGGAGCTAAACGACTGTAAACTCATCAATGCAAAGCATGAGTCAGAACAAATTACTGCCAAGCGGGGAACACAATGCACAGCAGAACAAACGTAGGGGAGAACACAGGTGGAAATTCTAACCAATAAACACAGCTGCAACAAGCTCAAAAAGACACATCTATGGCGCCCTCTGGTGGGAAGCAGAGGAAGCAGCAGAAGTCCTCACACATCTATGTTGTAAACATGGCCATTTATTCTTTAAATAGGGTATAACTGCACCCCGATGGAGCAAAAATCTGAGCGCTAAGTCAATTTCCTATCTATCATAAAAAGGGTAATAAAACAGCAATAAACATTTACGATTATCACACTAAGCTAACATTGCATAGAAATTGGATTTTGCCAGTGTATTTCAAAATGGCATACATTATCTAACTCATAATCTAATTGGTACATTTTTCTTCATTGTGTTATGGTACTATGTTTAGTCAGTCTGTATAACTCGTGTCTATGAGGAACCAGGTGACTTTGTGGGCATTGTGGGTAATGTAGTGCTGAGGGACAGAAATGTGTGGCAGACAGTGATATCAGGTGTCAGCATGTATGTATGAATAGTGAGCGGGAAAACAGCTTGGGAATTCCAGTAGTTCATTTTCAAACTATGCTTTCTTTTCGTTTCGCGGCAATAAAGCCACTTGGCCTCACCTTTACAAGGCACCTAATGGGGAATTATAACCACCTGTCTCAGGTCAAGAGAAATCCCTTTTTACAGTGACAGTGCTTAAATATTCAGTTTTACAAAATAGAAAATGCACACTTGTTACATATTACATTCACAAAGAAAGACTATACATTTTCAAAAAGCAATTAAGGTTCATATCCTCATTCATGCCACCAGGAGCTAGAGGTTTTAGTTCAAAAATCCAGAAGGCCTCTCTCAGTAGTAGTTTTTTGTTTTGGTCTTCCCACCTCCTATGTGGTAAAATTCTCACAATACCCAAAAAAATGCAAATCTGAAAGAGTGTTTTGCTAATTTAATTATGGGATACTGCATGCAATGAGGAAAGTACTTTGTCCGGTGCAGCATCAAGCCAGTGAGGATACCGTCGTGAGAGGAAGTCCCTATAGAGGGTCTGTGCTTTAATTTCAAAATCATCTTTGTTTGAGCAAATACGATGAAGTCTAGTAAACTAGCTATATGGCAAACCACGTTTTAGAGGGGATGAATGGGCACTCTCAGCATGAAGGAGACTTTTATTCTCCGTGTCTTTTCTATAGAGAGAGGACACAATACGACCGCCAAAGCATCCAAGCCTGAATTTCTCTCCATTCTTCTGGATTCCATAAGAATTATTTTCTTTAATGGTATGTCCTTGATGCGATGTTTGGTTTTATGATGGGGCAGCCTGGTGAAACTATTCGCTGTTGACATTTTATAGCTGGAGAAGATGACGGATATTTCCCTGTTGGAAAAAAGGCTGTAGTCTCCCCACCCTATGGTGGTTTCAGGATCCCGCTGTCTTCTTCAAATTTCTTCGGTACCTTGTTGGAAAAATGAAGTCCACTGAGGCCTCAATTTAGGGCATCACTGATGAGGAAATAAGGACTTTGCTCCTTGAAAACTATCCAGAAGTAACAGCAGATCAACTAAATAAATTAATTTCAATTTATACCGTTGAGGGTTGTGTTGTCATAAAATTAGTAGTGAAAACATGCATACCTAGGTTATTAGCTTGTCATGACCTTGTCCATTTTGTCTTTACTAGAATATTGGACAGTAATGCTGAATAAGAGAAGGATCAAGTTTATTAACTGATTGTGTTCATTTCTTTTGCCTTGGGTATTATTGTTATCTTTACATGGATATCCAATGCAAAATCCCTAAACGAGCTGCAGAGTTCTACTGAAAAGTACTTCAGAATGCTATAGATGGCGTAAGACGACCAGAGAACAAAAATAAACTCGTACATGAGTGCATGAAGTGAAGTATAGGGAGTCTGTGGTTAGATTATGACCATTTATTTGGATTCCACATGTCTGAAACATTATCAACTGTTGTAAAATGTATTTACTTAATATTACATGAACTCTGTCAAGTGAAAGTGCTCAGCTGGGGTGAAAATTTCTCATTCTAAATTCTGAAAGATAAAATCGTTGTTCTACAAAGTACTGTTGCTTACAATATCGGTTTCTAACAATAAAATCAATTTCTGAACAATGTGAGATTGTGGGTCTCGACATCCACTTTTCTGTGTTCATTTGACATGGATTTGCCTAGAAGTATATGAATGTTTGCAAGCTATAGTTAAGGGAGGCTAACACGCCATAAGCATTAATGAGTTTTCTATAGTACACATCTGTCCTCTAGTTTTGAATTTCCTTTTCTATTTTACTTAAAGAGCAAGACTCAAGGGTATCCCTACAGGACACTCTCATGTTTGGAACTGGAATTAACACACTCTCTCCAGTGACAATAAACTCACAGCCAAAATCACATTTCAGTGGGTGCAAAAACACTGCACAAATACCAATTTGTGTAGTGTACAGTTAAGTTCAGCACTCAAGTAACATTATTTTGTAGAAATATATTTTGATCTCAGAGACATCATGCTAATTGATTGCACTGAAACTGGACATTTTAGTGTGGTATGGTTCACATAATATTCATCAAATACAGTACAAAAGCCGATATGGACTATCTGGAGGGCAACATGAATTCCCAACCACAGGGGACCACAACCTCTCTCTTCCTCTTGCTCCTTGTGTATGTGTATGTGTATGTTTATGATCACCTACCCCTTCCAAACCCCAAGACTATTAACCACTTTTTAATGAATAAGAAAGGCAGGGAAACTGAGTCACATGACTAGAGTCTGTCTCAATATAACAGAAGAGCCACTTATTGGTCCTTCCTTTTTCTGAAATGTACCGTTTCTATAGATGTCGTGTTTTTGCAATGTGCAGTTGCTTTCTGCCAATGTCGTTGCGTGTTAGAATGAGATAATTTGACTCATGGTAAGGGGGGTGATTGAATTTGTTTCCAACTCCACCCAGGTTTTATTTTACAAGGTGCAAATGGATGTGCAAAAATTATTTACAGTGATAACAAGAAAAAAATTGCACATGAAGATTGCACACACTCTCCTATACACATAACTGTCATCCCTGGCTTAAGTGACCTCTTGCATACATGGCCTCTTGCGGCAGGGAACCTTAATTAGGAACCTACCATTTCCTCCAGGCCCCAGGAGTGCCATTCAAAAAAACGACCAGAATATTCAATAAACAGAACTTTTATTAACACAATACCAAAAAAAAAACAGAACTGTGAATTCAGAAAATAAAAAAAAGATCATTTCACACACACATGACATGGATACAATTCAGTAGCACAAACCGTTAACCTGAACTGAACAGCGCAAGCTGAAAGTATACCCTGTTTAATGAACACTAATCATGACTTTATAAGGACATCTGTATAATAGTTAGGGGAATGCGATTCCACTGTCTTATGTTGAGAGTGAATACGCACACTCATCCACTCTCATACACACAGCTGAAGTCTTGCGAAATGAATAGAATTCTGAAACAGTATGAATATTTGGACCAACAGTGAAAATAGGAACAAACAGATAACAAACCTAACAACACTCACAAACAAAACCAACAACGTTTACATTTGTGCATTTAAAGGGCAGCATGCTGCTCCCCACATGATCCTGGCCGTCGGGCAACCACATTTGGCGATGTCATTTGTGGGTTGCTAATCATTTGCATGTTTATTGAACGGAAATTCTTACGATTTACTTACACATATTCATCCACTGACACTGAACGGTCCCAGAAGGCACCTCCCTGTCACACCATACCATTCACATTATCCTCTAGTAGTGCCAAGGCAGCCATGGTCATGCTGTCTTGCTATCGTCACATGCTGTAGGTCTAAATTGATTAATAATGCACTGATTGCTCATATCTGTTAATTGAATTAATCACTATTTATTGTCAGAAGTGTATTGTACATAAAGTGGCACTGGGAGAGTGGTGGGAGGGGCTAAGTCATTGGCTCCTCCCATTGGACTAATGTCAGTTCCTGTTCGCTCTCTCAGCTTGAAGAGCATAGAAATTCAAAATCAATGAATCTATAAATATTCACCCTAAATCTTTATTAAAGAGATTCCCTTTTAAAACACACATCATAGTAAAAAGAATAAAGCAAGAAAAATCTGTCTTCTATTTATAGTACTGCCACCTGCTGTGCATGTGTGTATGTGTATGCATATGAGTGTTTTTTGAGTGTATGTGCTTGTATGTGTGTGCACATGAACCGGTGTGATGAAAGCAAGTGCTTTGAATTAAAAAAATGTTATCAGATGTAGGTATGTAATGGTACATTGTTAAGGTGGTGTGTAATTATTTCTATGATATTATGAACCTATGATCATTGATTTTGAAGAGTGGAAAACCATGATATATAACTCTGCATTAATTTGCATTGCCTGCACTAAATATCACATAGTTGGAGTTTGCACACATATTAGAGGATTAAAGTGATGTAGAGTAAATATTTTCAAAGAGATCAGCTGAGAGAATCAGGGGTGCACAGTTACACCTCCGGCTTCTTACATCCCTCCTTCTTCTCCTCATCCTCCTTCTTCTGGTAGAAGATCTCTCCATTTGGCTGCCTTCTCCACCTCAGTTTAAATTCAGGCATCCCCTGCTCCTTCAGTTTCTTTTCAATCTGACAAAAACACTGTAATCCTCAGAATATAATTCATTTTATTCTTCTAACAACAATGCTAAGTAGATTTTTTTATGGGAGTCACAAATAAATAAGCTGCCAGAACTGAACTCATGAATTAACATTTAAACTACAAATATAACAGAAAGTGTCCTAACTCTGCCTTTTTTGTCAAGTCGATAATTTCAGTTTCAACTCATTCAATACCTTTGTCATCATTCTCTTTCATTTTATTTTTCTGTAATTCTTGTTTTCTTTTTCTGTCATCCATGTTCCCTCATTTTATGGTTTTAAATCGGTTTTTAAAAAACTCTCTTTCTCACCTTCTGAAAGACGGCTCTTCTCACTGCAGGATCTCTCATGTTCAGAAGTGCTGTGTCAGTTAACTCCATCTGTACCAAGAGTTTCTTTCCATATCCAGAATCACAAATATCTTTAACTAAAACACACACACACACACACACACACACACACACACACAGATGGTCAATAGAATATCATGTTGAATTGGTACCTGCAGCTGAAGCTCTGTACCACTGTTATAAACACTCAGTTAAATATGTCTAGATAACAGTTAAAAAGAGAGAGGCCAGACTCACTCCCATGTTTGCTGCAGATGAAGTTGAGCTTCTCGGTCTCAGGCAGACTGACCCACTGTTGCCCTGCTCCAGATTCTACTGCCCCTGTGTGCCCACACTTCCCAGTCTCTTTCCCTGGGGCCCAGTTTCTGGTACCGGCCTTCTTCCCCCTAACCCAGAACCAGAAGTGCAGGGCACAGGAGTAACGCAGGCCCAGCCACACGTGAGCTGTGGAGGCGCTCTGAGCCCTCCTCTTCACCCAGTTCTGGACCTGCTCTGTGGGCACAGAGACCAGGTCTACATAGTGCTGTCTGCAGTAGCTCAGGGCCTCACCCCAGCTCTTATTCTCTTGTACCAGGATCAGGTTATCTGAAGAAAAGTGAAGACAAAATGATACAATAAGACACTTTTATTCTGAATACATTTACTTCAGCTTGTTTATTCCTCAGCTCTTGAGTCTAAAAGATTCCAAGACTTAAGTTTATTGATAGTGAGCTTCATCTTCTCCAGCTCAGAGTGCCCTCTCCATCCATGAATTTGTTGAACCTAACAGGTTCAGGTAAACGGGTCCACACAGAAGGAAACAGATGGACTCACCTTTATAGCAGAAAAAAGGGAAAATTCCACCACATTGTAGATCATTCCACATCCATGAGTTAGTCCAAATTACAGCACAGTTTTCTTGTCCGTAAAAATTGTTTGGTTGACCACTATTCCAGTTGCGGTATGAGGAGGTCCCCTGGTCCGACCACTTCCAGGACTCTCTAAACAGGCCGATCCACACCCACTGCCCTGCTGCTGCACTCAGTATCTCCTGGTTCTCAGTCTGGTTCCTCACACTGGCCAGGTCTATGTGATTCTCTCTGCAGTAGCGCTGAGCCTCTGTCCAAGACTTATTCTCTTTAAACAGGATGTATTTCTGAGCAGCATCTCCTGTAAAGATACTGTACTGAATAAAAACATACAAGTAAAGAGTCACATTCTCATAAGGGGTCTTTCTGAGTCAGTCCCCACTGCTGTGTGTGTAATGAGATTAAAACAGAAAAGAGTTCTCACCTCTGTAGCAAATGAAAGGTCCTATATTGTCGCAGTTCATATCTTCCCATTGCCCATCATTTCTCATTACTGCACAGTGGTATCTGCTATTAACGTCTGGTTTCCCACTGGCCCAGTTCCTATACTCAGTCTGTCCCTCACTGTAGAAATCTCTGTCTGCCAGAGACCACTGCCAGCTATTGACATCATCATACAGTCCTATCCAGGCCTTATCATTGTAACCACTGTCTACAACTCCTTGCAGTGCCATCATTTCCTCATGGCTGTGTATGGTGACCAGGTCATGGTAGTTCTCTCTGCAGTAATGCTGTGCTTCAGTCCAGTTCTTCCCTGTGTTCACAAAGTAGTACTGACGAGAGAGGCGAGAGGAGGGTATGCAGAGCCCTGTGGAACATGCAAACAGATATACACCTGAGCAAATATATTGTATTATCACAGTCACTATATCAATACACCAGTACACAGGTGGTTTATTAATGTATTTCAAATGTAGTATGTTATAATGTATGTCCATTCAGGTGTGACCAAGAACAGAACTGATCTGAGATCATTATGATTATGTTGTCATTGATGAACACTGAGATGTGAGAGACAATGCTGATCTGGGATCATATATTATGATGCCTTTGATGTACATTCAGGTCTTATGCAGAGCAGGACTGACCTGTGAGCAGCAGGAGAACAAACGCACTCTGCTTCATGACTGCGATCATCAACCTAAACACAGACGCACCCAGGTAATACAAACACAGACGGAGATACAGCAGATGTACTGAAATTTTCATTTTGAAAAAATCTATTAGCAGACTCTGCAAATGGTTACCTTTGTGACTGCTGTATAGTTTGAGCCATTTCTTTCTCAGTCATCTCAGTCAATAAATACTGTAACTCATTGTGTCATACATCTGAACTGAATTGGCATTTACATTAATAGGTCAAATAGTTTAACACCCTGTCAACAAGTTACAGTAAATTAGTCCGCAATAATTCTATTCAGAGCAGTGTTCACCCACATTGTTTCAAAGTCTGGTTATAGGAAGAGAGAAACCTTCCAAAGGCTCAAAGATCATTGATGTTAGATTGCATTTTTCTCAATCAGCTATGAACATTCCCAACTCATTTTCACACAGTTGTTCATTGGGTAAACCATTACATGCATAATACTATGTGCAATGAACATCGTGTTTGTACAAAGAGAAGGCCAGCATGATGTGTGATTGGAGTGAGTCACTTACCACAATTTAAGAGTATGGAGTAACATGCTGTCAATCCCATCCCACAGGTACAATTTGCGAACACTAAATACTCACAAGCACATATCATGCTAAGGGGTCCAGTGCATGGTGTTTCAGAGAATGGATCAAGAACTGGGTGTCAGACAAGGGCAACAACCCCCGGAAGAGGTGTCCGAATGCATGGTGGTATGGCACGCGGAGAGGGGTGCACAGAGGACGGGACGGCAGGGCAAGTAGTAAACCATGGCCTAAGTATGACCGAGGCAGGTCAAAGAGTACAGCCTCAGCTGAACCAGTCTACTGTCGCATCCATAATTAGGATGTTCAGGAATGAGAACAGATGCTACCAGAGTACTACAACATACATCACATTACAGTACTGTAAAGTTGGTCATAGTATGCTTTCTTAACATCTCAAAACTGACCATGGACCGTCCTGTCAATTCATATATTTTTCCACTTTTAATGTAGAAATGTACCACTGCCCCGCTCTAGTAGAAGAAGCCAGTATTCATACCTGAACAGGAGATTGCAATAGTCAACACGGTAAGAGAAAACAAAACCATTAGACTTGGTCAGATTCAGGGCTCTGTTACAGAAGATAACAGCATCTCTCAGAACATCACCTCTGTGAGCCGCTCCACTATAGACAGGGTGCTAAAGAGGCATGCAATGTTAATGAAACAACTGTACAGAGTTCCATTTTGAAAGGAATGATGAGAGGGTGAAGGAACTACAATACCTATACGTACAGGTAAGGCCAGACAATACATTTTGTCTTTTCAATACACATCCATGAAGATTCTGCTACATGGACTCCCTAAATAACTATGGGAGGCAGGAGAGGGAAATCCAGTTGATAAAGGAGCAATACCTTCTTTGGAGATCATGGAGGAAAGCCAAGGATCAGGAAAACGAGGGGATGAAGAACCTTTGGAACCAGATCAAAGCAAGACTTGCACACGAGGCGAGCCAAAAGGATCAGAAAACGCAGAAGCTGCAAGGAGAAAGTAAGGGCGAGCTTCTGTCAGGACCCTTTCAAGTTCGCCCGAGACCTGCTGGAGGAGAAGAAGACCGGGATACTACAGACCTCTGAACAGGAGCTGGAGGACTACATCAAAAACCAGCTCTGTGACAGCCCAAAAGGAGAACCCTTTCGGTTCACCAGGGCATGTGCCTTGCCCCCCGAGCCTTCCTCGCGGTTTGACACCACACCCCAAAAATGATCCAAAATCAAACAGGTGGTAGAGAAAGTGAGAGCCTCATCAGTACCTACACCAAATAGTGTAACCCTATAGGGCATACAAGAACTGCCCCAGGCTCCTGAAGCTTTTGTGGATGGACGTTGCCTGGAAAACGCAAGCTATCCTATCAGCTTGGTGCAGAGCACTCACCGTCTTCATCCCAAAGGAGAAGGACTCCCATAACATCAACCAGTTCAGAGGAATTGTCAGGAGTCACACTAGCGCCCCCCAATGACCCTCCCACTCAGGTACTGGGACCCACCCACACGAACAACCAAAACACAGGGAGTCAGGTCAGCAGAGACTTTATAGAATTGTTTTTTAAAAAGAGCAAAACTCATGCTCAGCGGCCGCACGCTGGTGGGCTCCCAGTCTTCCGACTCCGCTGGGCCTGGGACAGGGAAGGCTAGAGAGGGAGAGGCAAAACACCAGGTCACCCCTCTGTGGACTTTGCAGAGCAAGGACACAAACACACGCTGTTTGTTTCTGTGGTTCATGTCCCTCTCACCACCGGGGCACGCCCCCGCTCGCCTTCTCCCTCCACTAGCGCTGGATCTA
>JAFBMS010002893.1:0-23210 GCA_019788955.1 Albula glossodonta
AAAGACAAGCATCAACAATGCCTTTATCAACATGCACTTCTGAACATCGTCCAGTCAGTGAAGTCCTCTGTTGTATCAGAATTTTCCTCTGTTCAACTAAAACAGTAATATATGATGTACTAAGTGCAATGCACTATAATATTTAATTGAATGTATCAACGTATTCTTTTTTATTTTAATGGCTGTGCTTGCTAGGAAGCTGGACATTCCTAATGAAGACAGGTAGACAGAAAAGAGCATAACCAAAATGACTTCATTTCATATACAGCTGTTGAAACGGATAACGTGAAGGATATATGAATTACATAAACAAATGATCAAGGGCATCTACTATGCAAATAAAAAAAAATGCTTCGGTTTATGGAAACACTGACCAAGAATTGGCTCACACTACAGGAAAAGGTTTGAAACGTGACTGCAAACATGTGGAGAGGATAGGAGGAAAAGGGTGAGAGAGACTGGCCTGTCATTGACAGGCTTTTATTACACAGTAAAAAGAGTGAGCCTAAACTCGGGTTAAATATGCTGTCTGGATGCTGTTTGGGTTTATGTTCTTGACCCCAGGACAGAAGGATGGAGCCAACAGTGAATGGTGCCATCGCGAAAGGAGAATTTTACCCGTGACGTTATAAAAATTCCACAGCACCATGGAAAATGCTGCAAGCTAATTAGTAGGAGTTCAGAAGGTCACTGTAGGGCTGGGCACTCCACAGAGCCGAAGGCTTGCACTTTCAACCTCTATGACTGTGTCACAACCTCTCTTCTTTTTTGCAAATTTATGGGGACACAACCCATACCTCACCCACTGCCCTCCTTTCCCCGTCTCACATCCCACCGGCTCTGTCTGCCCTTCACCTGAACAGACAGTCTGCCACAGGTGAGTTGCCACAATTTTACATTAAGAGACTGACCTGGGACACATACACACACACACACACACACACACACATAGACACACACACAAACACAGAGTAGCAAATGCCACTACACACCATCCAACCTCCAGCCAGTATTGCACACTCACATGCACACACAGACTCACACACACACACACACACACACACACAACACACTCTGCAACATTAGGCTGGTCTCGCTGCTGCGGACCCTGTCAATCTCACACAGCGCAGACAAACACACATGCACACACGCACACACACACACACACACTCTGCAACATTACAGGCTGGTCTCGCTGCTGCGGACCCTGTCAATCTCACACAGCGCAGACAAACACACATGCACACACACACACACACACACACACACTCTGCAACATTAGGCTGGTCTCGCTGCTGCGGACCCTGTCAATCTCACACAGCGCAGACAAACACACATGCACACACACACACACACACACACTCTGCAACATTAGGCTGGTCTCGCTGCTGCGGACCCTGTCAATCTCACACAGCACAGACAAACACACATGCACACACACACACACACACACACACACACACAGCACACACACACACACATGCACACACACACACACACACACACACACTCTGCAACATTAGGCTGGTCTCGCTGCTGCGGACCCTGTCAATCTCACACAGCGCAGACAAACACGTGCTACCCCTGCCTGCTGCTTCCCCTCACTCCACAGTCCATCTGAACGTACACTGCGACCAGCCTGGAGGAGGCTCCTTCATGTGCAGCTTGTACAGACAGACTGAAGGTGCCTGAGTGACCAGTAGAGGGCACTGGTGCACACTGAGACATCATCCTTTCGATTACTCCATCCCTCTCTGGGTGACACTATTAAGAAATCTATGCCAAGAAAGTGTGAAACACTGAATAAAAACACACTGCTGTGCAATGCACTTTACAGCAACAAAGGGTAATCCTTATTGAGATTATCTCTGGGTACAGGATTGTCTAAAAAGCTATTTTTTAAAATTAGTTCATTCTCTTGATTAAAACCTAGTGATTCCTCTACAGGCCTCTTCCAGAGCCTAACCAGATATTATGCAGAATGCCTCTACCTCTGTATCCCACCCTGATTTACGCAAAAATGGAAAAACATGAACTTCTGCTCATTCAGATGACAGGACGAGCAGGAGAATGTCAAACAGTTCAGTTGTGCATTTTAACGGCAGACAGTTCTGCTCCTCCCTAGTGAGGCTGAGCTAAGGCTGTATTAAAGATGAAATGAGGAAGAAAAACATCCTCCCAGCATGAGCAGAGGAGAACACCTTGCCCAAAAGCAGAAGGACTTCATATTCAATATTCATGAAGAAAATATTGACTTGTTTGTGAGATTCATAAAGAATGAACTGGTTTGTTTAATCCGCTGCTCCTGTATGGGGCCGTGCTGAACGGGCGTTTTTGAAAATAAGGAGTAACAATATTTTGAAAAGGTGCTCTATTTGTGCATCTTGTAATAAGGAACCCTTATGTGAATAGCACCTTTCAGAACAGAACCAAACTCTGGATTTACCAAGGAATAAATAGCTGGAGATGGTTAGATTATCTACCACGCCTATGGGCTCTTAAAAGTTTATTTATGTTCTAATCAGCCTAATTCAGGTTAAAACACACAACATCCATTTATGCTTTCCTGTTGCTGTAGAAACATATGTTCTGTTGAACGTTGAATGAAGCTTGCCACCCTATAGTTAAAGGCTTAGTTCCTTGACACAATGCAACTATGTGCAAGAGATTACCACAGGTCAATTCCCATTCATTACAATATATAATTGACTTATACAACAAGACAGATGTCTGTTATTCATGAGTTTATGACTAACAGGGATTTCTTTTTTTTTTTTTTTTTTTTAAAAAGAAAGATTTTAAAGCTTACATAAGCCATGTGCAGCAGTACAAACAATTCAGCCTGACCTGGAACTGCGTTTTTGCACTACGTTTCTCATGTAAAGTAGGACTGTTCAGGTGCTGCTCAGTCATTCAGTCAGAGAGCAACATAAACACACTATTGGGTTTATACGCTGCATGCTTCTCAGAAAACAACTTAAAATGAAACCCCAAACCTCTAAGGCAGTATATGAAACACCAAACCTCTAAGGCAGTATATGAAACATCAAACCTCTAAGGCAGTATATGAAACATCAAACCTCTAAGGCAGTATATGAAACACCAAACCTCTAAGGCAGTATATGAAACATCAAACCTCTAAGGCAGTATATGAAACACCAAACCTCTAAGGCAGTATATGAAACATCAAACCTCTAAGGCAGTATATGAAACACCAAACCTCTAAGGCAGTATATGAAACATCAAACCTCTAAGGCAGTATATGAAACACCAAACCTCTAAGGCAGTATATGAAACACCAAACCTCTAAGGCAGTATATGAAACATCAAACCTCTAAGGCAGTATATGAAACACCAAACCTCTAAGGCAGTATATGAAACACCAAATCTCTAGGCAGCATTTCAAGCTGTTGAAGGGAATGGAAACATGTGAGAGCATCAAAACCCTCCCTGTCGCACCGCCAAATGGTCTTTGCATTTCCCTGCTGTTTTTCCATTGCTAATGGCATTTTTTCTCACTGTCCTGTTTCTGTCAGGGCCAGAATTAAGTAAAGAAAGTGTCCATTTCCCCTCAGAAACCCAATCTGAAACAAGACGTGCCAGAACCGTGGGAATCATCTGGTTCCCATATCAACATCACATGACATGATGGCCAGGTGCACAGGGACTGCAGGTGCACAGGGCCCGGACGTACGGAGGCACATGTCTGCTCATGGTATCTTCATACACGACTCAAATGGGACTTCTTTTTTTGTGACCATTTTTCATCAGTTCTGTGGTCATGAAGAGCAAAAGGTATTCCTGCACAGAGGCAGGTATGGCTTTCATTAGCTGTAGCATACCTGTATTTCAATGACATAATATATTATTATGAAATATAAGAGACATTGTCTTGCTATGCCTCTGGTTGAAACTGTAGTCAAAGAATATATTTTATTTTCATAGAAAATATCAGGTTGTGACCGCATGTGAAATCGGGCTAATGCAAAGTGTTGTCCTGGCCCGGGCAAACAAAGGACAGACGTCATTCCAGGTCCCTACAAGGTGAGGAAGCTCCTAAGGAGAGGAACTCTAAATAAATTGGTGTGGGGTACAGACGGACTCTGCGTGAGCACAGGGTGTGATCCCAAAGCTTCCCTGCACAGAGGAATGCGCATGGTGTGACATCACACTTTCAGCTGTCCTGCATCATTTAGCAGCCCGGGAGGGACTCTACTTTCACTCTGTAATGGCAGCATTTAAATGTGTGCATTTTTAATGGTGTTTACAGGCTGGGGTTATGGAACTTAGCTTAGCTTGTGAAGTAGACTCACCTCCAGTGCTGGATCTGCTGAGAGGGGGAGGAGCCACTCAACTCTGGGGTCTGATTGGCTGAATCCCTGCTGCTTGCAGATGAGGATAGAGGCGTTGAGAGATGGCTGTCCCACTGTGCTGCAAAGAAAGTCCAACAGGGCAAAAAAAAGCTTGTGATAAGTTCAAACTTTGAGGTCATTGAAAAGGCCACTGGAATGGATTTTGCCTTATATGATCTGTTAGCAGACCATTTAGCAAGCAGTTTTATCAAGAGAAACCTGCCCAATTTACTCAGACAGGTCTGTCCCCGACATTTGGCCTCTGTCACCCTCCCACAGAAAAGGTGACTCTATACAATTAAATAATTATTATATATATATTATCATTGGACAAGGCTATTATTTTCTCATAGTCCTTCAATTCTACAGAACCTTAAATATATTTGTGAGTGCTGTGTTTGAGACTGGCTTTTGTATCCCACACACTGACCATGTAACAAAGACATGAGCAACGTCATTCTTTGAACCTCACAGAAATGCAGGTGACCCTCAGCAAACATGGTGCTGAAGGTGAATGTGGTCATTCATTAAGTCCCATCTCTCGCTCCCTCCTGTCTTCCCCAGCAAGCAGCACCTCTGAAAACAAAGGCCACCCTTTTTCCCACCTGTGGCTTTGTTTCGTTCTGCGTTTCATTCTGGTCCCACGTGCTCACAGGCCTGTCCCTCTGTGGCCCCAGGGCTTAGCCTCTCTCTCTGCTCTTCTGCTTCCTGAATGCAGCTGGCTGGGTGCTCTTTCCACTTTCACTCACCTCCTGTGGCTCTGGACCTGATCAGAGAGCTGGGGATGGCTGCAACTTCCTGTGGCCAGCTGCTACATCAAAAGGAAGGGCTCAGCTTTCTAGCGCCCCCTGCTGGATACACTTGGAATTTGTCAGATGCACATTTATAATCATAATCATGCTTACACATTACACCAGAAGCTTTACAGTTTTCCCCACCAGAGAGAATGCTGGGAGTTTTTGAAGATGAAAATCTAATCTTATATCAGTGCTTTACCTACATTTTTCACCACCTTGGATATGATAGTAACATAAACTGCATGTTGTCATACATAATTACACGGTAAAGGAATCCAGTGCAGATGGTACATTATTTCATTATTTAATCCAAGGTGACATCAGCCTTCAGAATGAATGACAGAGCAGGGGAGAAAACCCAGGCAGTGAATAATGGATGTCTGTGGCATACCCTTCACTTTGCATATTAATATTTATTGTTGGGGCAGGCAGTGTCTCATATATATTTCACTATCCTTTACTCAGCCTGTGTATGTCCCTTAAACCACAGCAGCACAGGCGAGGAACAGAGGACATAGACCAGGGCTGCTCTTAGACAGGCTGAGGTCATGGGCTATAGGGACTTTGTGTGTGTGTGTGTGTGTGTGTGTGTGTGTGTGAGTATGTGTCTATATTGTGTGTGTGAGTATGTGTCTATATTGTGTGTGTGTATACTGTGTGTGTGAGAGTGTGTGTGTGCTAGTATGTGTGTATACTGTGTGTGTGTGAGTATGTGTGTATACTGTGTGTGTGTGTGTGTGAGAGTGTGTGTGTGCATGTGTGTGTGAGTATGTGTATATACTGTGTGTGTGTGAGAGTGTGTGTGTGTGCTAGTATGTGTGTATACTGTGTGTGTGTGAGAGCGTGTGTGTGTGTGAGAGTGTGTGTGTGTGTGAGAGAGTGTGTGTGCATGTGTGTGTGTGAGTATGTGTATATACTGTGTGTGTGTGTGAGAGCGTGTGTGTGTGTTTGTGTGTTTGTGTGCGCACATGTAAGCAGTGACTCCATATAGCTGAATTTATGATCAGTAAACACTCCCATATTCACCTGCGAATGCACCTCAGCTGCACGTTCCTACCACTCTCTGGCGAGGAGCACGTTCACAGGAAACGGCTTGAGTCTTTGTTAAAGTCATAATACTCATTCAACACAACAGTGCTTTTTCCAGTGGTCATATAACACTTTATAAAAATGACATAAAAATGCAGAGTACAAATAATCAGTAGACATGTATCACACAATAACACAGAGAACACATCATTAAGCATATTTGGAACTAAGTATAGCTGCGCAGCTACAGCGCAGGCCCTGGAGACCTTTCTCTACAGCCTGTACCATGAAGCTCTTCAGTGTTATACCCCAAACCTGGAAAACAGCCATGGATAATTAGCTTCTGTCTATATGTGCAACATGGAATGTGCAGCTAATGTGATATCTGAGCTACATGAGGGGTAAGCTAATCACAAACAACGACTTTGATGAGAAATGGAAGAGGTGCAACACACACACCACTTTGAACATGGTGCTGCGAATAAAACCTCCAAGTATCAAAAGTTATTGCAAATAAATGGATCACTCCCACTCATACGCTGGTATCTCTGCTTTTATTCTCATACCCATGCGCATGTGCGGGAGTCCTGAGTATATTCAGTGTAACTTCTTATGAGAAATGGTAGGGTAAGTGGGCTCAGTTTTTATGCACTGAAATTTGATTAGGTTTTCATGAATCTACCCACGCCTCCCATTTCCTGTCTAGTACACTATCATTTGCAGTGTTAGACTGCATTATTTACTTGCTGGGGGTATAATGTCCTCTTTATGGGAATACATATTGTTAAAGATATATTTTATAGAGTCATTCACGCTGACCAGAGATCAGCCTAGGGGTAGGTCATTACTGCACACTCCAAGGTGGGTAGCCTGCTGACTCCTCCAGGGTGACACTAATACACTCATGCTGTTGATTCCCAGAGTCCTGACCTCCTCAAACCTTTGATTTTGATTGGAGGAAGTGAGATGATGACATCATCCAAAAGAGGGACACTGTGTGCAACTTTTCAGATCTTCATTAAAAAAGCGAATGGACTTGCATTATTTAACAATTTTTTGTTTCTCAAGCATTCATGTCACACCTTGCTTTGGCATCGCATGTTTACTTCCCCACATTGTCTTCCCTGACACATTATCATCTGCTGGAGTGAAACTGTCCATGCAACAAGATAGTTTGGCAGAGGAGCAGTGTGAAAAGAGTTTTCTGTTTCATAACTTCCTGATGTAATTCTGAGGAACATGAAATACACACAGCATGCAGCATGTATAGAGCCCATACATCAACCCAGTGTATAGAGTCTGCCTTCCTAAAGTGGCCTGGACTGCGTTTTAGCCGGCTCTTCTGGGTTTGAAGTTATTGAAGAGAGGACAGTGATTTATGTGTTATTTATGTATTAATGTAAAATTGCAAACATAATGTAGATGTGTGAGACTGGCTCCTTATCAGGGCCATGATAAGGAGGAAGGCACCATAAGGCACCACCCATCTCAGGCTTTACGCCGTGCCAGACAACCATCATATCGATGCTACTGTGTATATGCCTTCTGGTAACGGTATAAGAGAGGACTAGAGGAACTGCTTCTTCTGAACCCACCCAGATCCTGTGTCACTGGATGTCTGCTGGTGCACCTGAGTAAAACGTGTGTGATCTGAAGACGTCTTCTTAGGCAGGCTGTGTCTACAGTGCTGGTGCTGGAAGGCGCTCGTGGAAACGGATTGTAGATGGTAAATGAAGTATGAGCAGGGGCTTATGGGCGGGTGACCTGGAGTGTCACTGTCCAACACCAATGTGAATTTTGTGAATTTTTCCTCATTAGCTGTGCGTTTTTGTGCCGATGATTTTGTGCTGAGGACTGTGCCGCTACCCTTGTGTCTTCTTTTGCCAGTTCTTCTGACTCGCTGTGTCCCCTCACACCCAAACCAGCACAGTCCTCTTTCTTCTCCCCTGTCTAAATCTAAGCTTAATGCCACTGCAGTTAACATCCTGCATCCTTCATCGAATGTTCTCCTCTGCCCTCCTCCCCCGTTCCCCTCCCCTGCCATCCTGCCTCTCCCCCTGTCAGAGGCCAGCGATGACTGCGTTGGGTACAGACTAACAGAATGTCAGGGTATACTTAGTCATGCTTTGGTTGAGTAGGATGTGTTATTAGATTATGCTGTAAGTGTGACATATTGTTCTCGGCTTTCTGAGAAGTTTCCGTCCTTCTCACACACCTGACAGCCCCGCCCCCTCCCCCACGCTTCTCTCACATAGGTGTGCAAAGTCTGGCGGTGACTCCTGTACGCTGAGGTAGGAGGTGTGGACCTTAACTGCTTTGTAATAATAACTCTGGACTATTACCATAATGGGTGGGGGGGTTTGGGGGTGGGCGTGGGGTGCATCATGACTGATGAAACTCTCAAAGTCTTTTTATGAAGCCTAAAGGTGTTCTTGCTTGTATTGTTTGGTTTTGTGTGGTCTTGTCTTGTGTGGCTGAACAAATTTTGTTTTAGTAGAAAATACAATATAGTTTGGTTTTATTCTACCCTGTGTACAACAAAGGTTTTTAAAAGTCACTCTCTTATCTCTACTTCATTGCAGCATGCATGTTACAATTCAACAGTGGGGAAACGCAGCTCATCTGAGTGTAGCTTCTCTCAGCAGTTTTTATGCTTTTATGCTATTTGCACCGCCGCAAAGATCTTCCCTTATAATGTTACATCAGAGATACACAACACAGACCCCAATGCACAGCTTCCATTCGCCATCAAGAACAAACGAGAAAGGAGAGGGGGGGAGGAGGTTTCTGTGCAGGAGCAGGAGCTGGGACTGAGCATCTCTGAGAGGGAATGAGGAGGCAGGAGAGGGGGGGAGGAGGTTTCTGTGCAGGAGCAGGAGCCGGGACTGAGCATCTCTGAGAGGGAATGAGGAGGCAGGAGAGGGGGGGAGGAGGTTTCTGTGCAGGAGCAGCCATGGGAAACGTGAGAGAAACAGTCCTCCGCTCAATAAGGTGTCGTATCTCACAGTCCTTTCCGAATTGCTTTCACTCCTACAGTGTGGAGAAAACCGCACACGTCTATTTCACATCCAGTTTTTTTCTCACCATACAAATTCTCGCCAAATACATGGTGCTAGATTTACGTTCCAATAAGCATCCCTATTGAATTAAATGTGACTTTTCCAGGAGTGCTCACATCCTCTGCATCCTCTGTATGTAAACCAAATTCACTTACAGACACACCTGAATGCAGTTATCCCCATTCACTTACAGACACACCTGAATGCAGTTATCCCCATTCACTTACAGACACACCTGAATGCAGTTATCCCCAGTCACTTACAGACACACCTGAATGCAGTTATCCCCATTCACTTACAGACACACCTGAATGCAGTTATCCCCAGTCACTTACAGACACACCTGAATGCAGTTATCCCCATTCACTTACAGACACACCTGAATGCAGTTATCCCCATTCACTTACAGAAACACCTGAATGCAGTTATCCCCAGTCACTTACAGACACACCTGAATGCAGTTATCCCCATTCACTTACAGACACACCTGAATGCAGCTATCCTGAGCAATTCTTCTGGTTATAATTTGGGCAGCATCTCAAGTGACTGAAAGGGTAAGCTGGTTTTAACCCAACTGTCAGCGAATGTAAAGTTTTGTGCGCGATATGATCATTTCAGATGATCAGTCACCTTTTTGATGCGATTTTCATTTTTCCAGGAGCATACACTAACAATTGCCATAGCTGGTAAGAAATTGCATTTGCCAGTACATATTCTATCCTTGCACTTGTTAAATCTGTTCAGATTCAGATATATCTTGAGTAATTCACGCTGCTGTGCAAAGTATCTGCATGGCTGCTGTTGTAGCGGCTCTTGTGATATACCTGTGGTTTATAATGCATTGCCAGCCTTAAGAGTTGCTGTTTCTCTGTTCCGCCAAGTAAATTAATCAGAGTAAATCTGCAAAAACATTTAGCGAGTGCTTATCGGTTCTGAGTGAAGCCGGGACTGGGCACTCCATACCGAAGAGAGCCCGTGTGGGGGAGCGGACGGGTTTCCAGCAGAATGACGCAGTGCACAAGTAGGCTGCTGCTTATATATAGAGCACCGACAGCTGAAATTGCGTAATAGTGATATCCACAGAGGGGTTTGGGGGGTGGGGGGTTGGTGACAATGCAAGCTATGGATTATCCTTGTTCCTGCCCAGACAATCTGAATCCAGAATATTGTATGCATCTACAAGGGTGATTATAGACCATTCAGTCTATAGCTTTGCCTGCAGCACTTCCTGTCCAGAGAGGAAGCAGGTTAAATTCAGAACTGGGCTTTTCCTTGGCCTCTCGAATAAAGGCCGTTCAGCACTGGCAGACGCTAAGCCTCGAAAGATTACAGTACAGCACTGCAAGCATACAGATATACACAGACTATACCGTGGAGCATTGAGCCCAGTTTAGTTTTACATAGCTGTATAAAGTAAGAAATCTGATGGCATACTACCATGTTAAACACTGAATGCAGTACAGCAACGACGCAGGATCTAATAACCCCTTAGAAGGGTCTAAGTACCAAATGCAATTCAGACTGAAGCTGTGGAGCCATGATGGCCCAGGCTCCACTGTGCCAGGGCCTGAACCTCCTGGTTGGGTGAAGTAGGTCCTCAGCAAAGAACCTTCAACAAAGATGCTTCTTTTGCTCTTTTCTGTGGTGTCATGATGGGTGTGGATCATCACCATGATGCTGGTTTTCAAGAAGGTCCAGCTGAAAGGCCCAGGGGCTTTTTTGGGGGTCTCCTCACAGCAGATGCCAGGTTTCCCAGCAGGAGGAGCTTTTTCAGGTGGCAGGGTGTGTTGGGGCTTGGGGCTTCTGTGGTGATTTCCCTCAGATAGGAGGGGAACCGACTGGGTTGGGATGTGATGTTTATCTTGAGGTTTTAACGAGCGGCATGTGAAATATTCATGGGTTTGATCTGCGAGCGGAGGAGTGGGAGGCTTGCGAGTGCTGGGAGGGAATTGCAGCCTTTATGTAACATGCTAGTCATCCTGGCAATATTCGTCTCTTTTTACACCGTAAATCTCTCTCAAGTTTTTTTACTTTGAGCCAGGAGGGGTGGAGGGCGGCAGAGGAACGAGGGCGGAGGCACAGGGAGAAACCATTGACCTCCTTTATCTGGGTCAAACACAGAACGTCCATTTATACTCTGAACTTGGAGCGAGGTTAGAACACATTTCCTCACTAAAAGCTTGGCTGATTGCGAAGGTTTGTTATTTTCTCTGAAACTCCCAGTTATGAGCGTTCTGGTGAAATAACAGAGGGCAAAGCATGGCTGAGCCCTGGTTCTGACAGGGTGTCATGACCTGGCAGAATGCATGTGGGCTCTCATTCCAACTCCACTCTCAGTTTATTCATTTTTATTCATTTTGATTTGACATCGCTACCCTCCATCTAATATATGCATTCTGCGTGAAAATACACCTTTGGGAGTGGGTTTATGCCAACATAAAGACAATTTATTATTTCACCCGAAATGTAGCAACCCAAAAAAGATTATCAAGAATGCACACTGGGCGATAACTGCAAAAGCACCAGATTGTATTCATGATTCAGAATTTCAAAGATGGGCCAACTGACCTACCATTTTTTGAGTGTAATTCTCATTGGCTGTACCTATGACACATCAGTCATGCACCAGCCAATGAAAACCTTCAGCTAATATTACCAGCTTAATGGAGGTAGGATGCACAGAAACCCTAAGCAAAGTCCAAACCCTTTCTTTTGGGCTTGCACTTTGAGTCTGTTATGTAGAAGGTGTCTTGATTGTTTCAATGTCTCTGCTTGCACGGTTATTGAACATTTTACAACTCATCTCTTGGCAGGATTTGACATAGCTCTAACAACCGCATTTAATTTAGTGTACTGTAAATTGTCCGAGGGGCCAATGAACACATAAGTACTCAATTAAGACACCTGTTGGAATTCCTGCTTTGACTCGGTGGCTCAGGTGAATTCACATAACATGAACACTCACCTTCACTTATACACAACAACCTGCATTTATGATAAATAACTTTGTAAATGGTTTAAGATCCATGTCACATTTAACAGCTTCATAAAATAAGGTTAATGGATAGTTCAGCTCAACCAGTGCGTCCCCTGGACGTAGGGGCGGAAATGCCACAGCAGAAGGTAGAGGGGGTTGCAGGTTTAACTCCGGGATGTACTTCTACCCTGAGGAATGGCACCTAAACAGAGTCTTATCAGCATGAACAAAATGTACACAATGTGAGCTACTCATTTGCTAATCCAGTACAGTGGATAAAATAGCTCTCTGTTAGGTTAGAGACTTCCGGTACAGTTTAATTGGACACTAAAGGAAGGAGGTCACATGACCATGATGCTATGCGAGCAGACTGGGAACATTGTGGCACAGTTTTGCATGTTTTTGCGGGCATTTTAATGAAGATATTGTGTATATCATTTTCAACAGGAAACACTGTTTTTGTAATGTAATTATTAGTTATATAGACATTAAAAATACATCGGTGACTGTTACATAAATATTTATTAATCTCTTTGTGTGAATGTCATACAGAAAATATTGCATGTCTCTTTTTTCTCTCTGGCAAACACTACATAATATATTATTCTGCTTCACGTACTGTAACTGCATCATTCCAAACCTAATAAACTAAACCATGATCAAGTTTTGGTATTTTTTAAAGAAGAAAAATTTTTGCTGTCCCTTAGAATTCAAATTGTTAGACACTTGAGACATGACAGCTGTACACAGATAGTCTTCCAGGCAAAGAAAAAAAGAGACAACAACCCTTTTCATCAAAACATACCAAAGTGCCTAGGTACATACATGTTGACTAAAGCAGAATCATATTAATTGCAGATATGAGAATCTGACACAAATCCTCTTGTATTCATTACTAAATGCCATTATATTTCACATTTTTTACTACATCAAATCACTTTGGAGAGACAAATTATTTTGGTTATGTGAATCCAAATTCAAATTTATGAATGTATTTTCATTCAAAAAAACCTCAGTGCTAGCATGTGCACTAGAATACGACCTACAGATTGAGACTATACAGACACATAATCCTTAT
This sequence comes from Albula glossodonta, assembly GCA_019788955.1. NCBI lineage: Eukaryota > Metazoa > Chordata > Actinopteri > Albuliformes > Albulidae > Albula > Albula glossodonta. The sequence goes on from JAFBMS010002893.1 coordinate 13,293, forward strand.
GGGTTAAACGTAATCAGAAGTGCTGCTGTGCTGTGGACATGCTGTAGTAGGTTAATGATAAAACCCTCCTCTTGTTATCCCATTTTCTCATTTATACTGTAGGATGCTCTCACACTACTATAGGGGAGCTGGCCCTCTGAATGGAGAGAAAGAAGAAAAATGAATGAATCAACAGCTGTTCACTAATCTAACAACCCATCCTCTCTCTCTCCCCCTCAGTTACTGTCCCTCTGCAGATCAATGACTGTTGCCAAGCAGATTATGGGCTGTAATCCTTAGGTGTGAGTGACAGAAAGATGGAGAGTGCATGAGTCTGGCAGGCGTACCTCATAGCGGGGGCAGAAAATGAAAACATATGATCAAGAGGCTCCACCCCCTCGTTTTCAGCAACCAATCACACTTCAGATGAGCAATGCGGTAGCTCGTCTTTATTGCTGCAGTCATTCTCTAGAGAGGGAAGTCCTCTCATAGATTGACGCTTGTGTCTGTCAGCTGTCTGCTGAGGGTCTGGTCCCAGTTTCCTCACTGGCCATATGGCACAAATAGAGGTAGACATGGCTGACCGAATTGAAGGCCTATTTTCCTGTCCAGTGGAGCTGATTCCATGCTGTCCTGCTCTGTGTGTGTTCATGTCCAGAGTGACCTGCCCAAAACGTTTAATCTTTTACCTTTTACTCAGACTACACCAATAAAGGAGGCACAGGTTGCTTTCCATAAGCACTCTCTGTCCCTAATTTCATATCCTTATTTTTAAACTTTAAAACAAACCATGACTTTATTTTGGGATGTCAGTGGAATAGTTTCCACCAAGATGCTGTGAAGGTTTATATCACTGATGAAGTTCCTACCACGTGCACAAGTGTGAAATATTCTCTAGTTTAGATTTAAACCACCAGTTTACCACCAGATAGCACCAGTTTACAGTGTCCAGACCTCAAACAGGTGAGCTGGTAACCATCTTATGCTGGTCATCCTGGCTGTTCTTCGCCAGTCACAGTTTTCATGTCTTAGCTGGTCGACCACCAGATGATGGTCCTCCAGCTGGTCCTAACTGTCTACCAGTTCAAGATGCAAGACAGCCACACACTTTCTTATTAAAATAATATGATTAAAATAAGAATATGATGGAAGAATCTGTTGAAAAGTAATACAACTGTAAAGAAAGCAAGAAAACAAATGGTAGAACAGGCAATTGAAAACCAACAGTCTGGTTGGTTACCAGGGTGAGATGGTAATTTTTGAAGTGATCCAAGTGAAACGAGGCTACCATCTAGTGGATAGAATGTTTCACAGCACAGAACCAGTTGCTGAAAAAGGTCTGCCCACCTCCACAGACAGTATACCCACCTATTAGCCTTATTACCATTAATACATTTGGGCTTTGGAGTTACAGTATGCCCACCTCCTCAGACAGTATACCCACCTATTAGCCTCATTACCATTAATACATATGGGCTTTGGAGTTACAGTATACCCACCTCCTCAGACAGTATACACACCTATTAGCCTTATTACCATTAATACATATGGGCTTTGGAGTTACTGTATGCCCACCTCCACAGACAGTATACCCACCTAGTAGCCTTATTACCATTAATACATATGGGCTTTGGAGTTACAGTATACCCACCTCCTCAGACAGTATACCCACCTATTAGCCTTATTACCATTAATACATATGGGCTTTGGAGTTACTGTATGCCCACCTCCTCAGACAGTATTCTGAATATTGTCAGTCAGTCAGTCAGTCAGTCAGTCAGTCAGTCAGTCAGTCAGTCAGTTTCTCAATATTGTACTGGGTTGGCCTCTTTTCTGTTTAGCATTTTTCTTAGCATTTCAGAATGAACATACTGTAAGATATTCATTCCAGAGAATGTTAGTATGAATTCAGTCTGTAACAGACAGTGGTTTTACAATTAATTTTGTGTGCTTAAGATGAAAAAGTTAACACAACCTCTCTCAGTGTAAGAGTCCTACTGAACACAGTGCATCAGTACTACCAGAAATGTGGTTCTGCTTGATTTAGTTTGCGTATCGGTAGTCAGCCAGTTCCTCTTCTTCTTCCGGTCTTCAGTGTCTGCTTTGTGTGCCCAACGACCCTGTGGTTGATTCACTACAGGAATTAATTACGGGACTAAAATTAGTTGCATGAAATGAAAATGATTAAGTGCAGTATTTCATATTTTCATTACAGATTCAGTGTGATAGTAGGTCACTAAACCATGTCAACATCCATTCTGGACAGTTTTTGCAGTTTGAATTCTTTTCCTTTTAATGCAAATTTTCCTTTCCTTTTCCTCACAGCCAGTCATTACATTCACCCATAAATATAAGAATTTTCTCATTTTTCTTAAACGTTGAAAAACTTATGCAATTTTAAGCCATTTTCACATTACGCATGTTGGATCATGTTGGATGTTCCCAGTGTGTGACTTCCCCAAAAACAACATTTCCCCCTAAATTTTATTTTATTGGCTAGGTAATCTTACTGTGGAGTAAGATGGAGACATGGGGAGGGGAGTATCAACGTACTTTATAATCCCTGTAGGGGGAAATGGAATGGCATACCTGAAGCCATAGCAGCATTGTGTTAAAACTGAATTGTGCCTCGCTAGATTCACAAGACACCAGGCCGCATCCATTTTTCCTGAATTGTTGGCTTACTTGTAATTTATTTGTCTCTTTAACTAGCTTCAGTGTATAGTAATCGTAACCTAACTTACAAAATCACACTGGCCGAAATATATTAGTCTCTATGAGTAGTCACTAGCCATGGGCAAATTATGAGTTATGAAATTCATAATTTTTTTTAAATAAATGCGCAAGGTACGTGCTGTGAACAGTGATTCAGAGAAGGGTGCGACTTTGGCTCATTCTCGTGACGCTGTGAAATCCTGGAGAAACTGTTTTCCCTGAGGGAGTGGCCCTTGGCAGGGTGTGCACAGCTCCACGGTTTCTGCGGTCATCTGGATGGGCGGGCGGATGACATGACTGAATGGATTAATGCATCCACACAATGTAAGGATTAGCTGATCTTAGCAGCGGATGTTCTAAATAAATACCCATGAAAAAATTACATGCCCCTGCAAAGTCAGGATACAGTGTTCTTTAATCTCAACAATTAATTAGAATTCAGGAAGTTTCTTGTTTACTTGACAACATAATCCAGGTGACTTTGATACAATGGCGTATCCACCATAGCAAATGATGCAAAATGATGAAAACCTGGGGACACCCCACCCTGACTGTTCTGAGCTCACTGCAGGGTAAGACTTTGCACTGCAGACGCCCACCCTGACTGTTCTGAGCTCACTGCAGGGTAAGACTTTGCACTGCAGACGCCCACCCTGACTGCTCTGAGCTCACTGCAGGGTAAGACTTTGCACTGCAGACGCCCACCCTGACTGCTCTGAGCTCACTGCAGGGTAAGACTTTGCACTGCAGACGCCCACCCTGTCTGCTCTGAGCTCACTGCAGGGTAAGACTTTGCACTGCAGACGCCCACCCTGACTGCTCTGAGCTCACTGCAGGGTAAGACTTTGCACTGCAGACGCCCACCCTGACTGCTCTGAGCTCACTGCAGGGTAAGACTTTGCACTGTTGTTTGTACCCCCCTTCATCAGCGCTTCATCGGAGAAAACCTCCCCTTTATGGAACACCTCTTCAATAAACGCTGCCGGACAAAAGCCCTCTCAGTAATTAAGGACTCCAACCATCCAGCACATGACTTTTTCCAGCAGCTTCATTCTGAAAAAGGTATCGGAGCATCAAGACCAGGTCTGCCAGGCTCAAGGAAAGTTTCTTCCCAAGGGCAATTCGAACCCTACATAGCTAACTCTTTTTGTCCAAATGGCTAACTCTTGCTGTATTTATTAATTATTGTTATAATCATTATTGTTATAATAAATTAATTTATTTTTATATACATAAAGGAATGCGGTATTCTCTCCACAAGAATTTTATACATTGCCATACTTTTGTAGAACAATGTAGTGACATTAATGCTGACTTTGACTTTGACTTTCGACCTACTGACTCCACTCATTGAGCCTCACCTTGCAGAATACCCTGCCTGCATACTGCGGATTCAACACTCCCCCAGCTTCAAACTAATTATTCTACACTCCTCTAACCCCACAACTCTGATTCAGAATCATGCTAAGCTAACACTGAGATTCTGCACTGTCCCCTCTATTAAATAAGTCAGTATTCGGTACTTTACGCCAGTTCATTTGCACCAGTACACAGCTGCACGGTACCTTAATGCAGTTCCTCAGAAGTGTGATGAAACAGGAAACAGACAAAATACAGTAATACTGGTCCCTTATCAGCCCAGTTTAGTATGTAGCCTTCATGTTCTGACAGGAGAGATAACAGAAAGAGGGATGTTTGTCTAATCTCTGGCTGCTTTGAGCCCCTTAAGATAAGGCCCAACTCCAGAGGAGGTCCGGGTTCTCAGATTAGTTACATTGCCACATGTTTTTACATGAAAGATGAATTAATCTTGGGGATTAAAACTGAAATCTTAAACCTCACCTTTGGTAAAGTTAGGAAGGCTGTTTCTAAAGGCTTGTACACATAGATATATGAAGTGCTCTGTGAGTAAAAGCCAATATTACAACAAAATTTTCCCCTCGAGCTGTTCAGTTTTGGTTCAGGCCTCCAGCTAACAAAAGGTCTGTTATCAGTGTCCCTTCAGTCATTCACTTTTGGCCCCAAATTTTCATCCCCATCACAAAAGCTCCCAGAACTGTGTCTCTGTGTCTCTGTGTACCAGCTGTGTGCTTGGGAATCCTCACCACCATCTGTGATCATAGATGGGACTACGTGACCTCGAAGTCTGCAGCTAGCTTATCAAGGTCGAATTTGTTAAGCAACCTTTTTTCCTTTTAGTTTTATCATTGATTTTAGTTCCAGCAGTAGTATAAATATTGATGTCAGAGACAGAACGTGACGTACGTTTCCAGTTAGCGAGACCCAGCTGGCTCTGGGTTTCGTGATGCGATAAGAGACCCTCCCGCAGGCCATGGGGACACAGGCCGTCCTATTGTTCTCTCGCTGCCATTGTGAGTGTCTCGAGAGAGCGGGAGGTAGTCAGCCCAGCAAACATCCTCAGCGACTCAGCATCGCCGCCCCTGAGGAGGTTTTTGTGAAGCGCGGCATGTCATTTTGGGGCGGCAGATCTGATGCCGAATACTGTGCCTCACACTCCTTCAGATTCCACATCGAGGAAAGCAGAGGACCCAGGATCTCCTTAAATAAAGCTCCCCAGGAATTATACCTTAATGTGTGGTCATCATCTACAGTTTGCTCTGTTTCATCATTTCGACAGAGACACCTTTATTTCCTGATTTGGCGCTGAACTGCACAGTTTTAGATTTGTAATGAACAATGAGGGTTAAGATGTGGTTAAAGTACAGACTCTCAGGTTATTTTAAGGGTATCGTATTCATTTTTTCTTTTCTACAATTGTAGAAATGGAACTTCTCATAAAAAGGTGTTCTTCCTTTGACAGGTATGCTCAGGTGCATCCATACTGCTGTTACCGGGCAGCTTTCAGTATGTGGTTGTGTTTCTAGTCTTTTGACTGCCATTAGAGTCATAAGAGAGAGTTATAATTCATTCATAAATAAAAAAATCTTTTAATAAAAGTGTTAAAATTTTAGCATTAATAATATAATGTTAATAATAGGACAGGCATGCATTTTCTTGGCTTGCACAGCTATTTCTGACAAAATGTGGCCATAATTATCCCTCAATAAAGATTAAGTGCATCTAATTAAGAACCATTAATGTCTTGTTATAAACTCTGAGAATGTAATTGGTTGGAATGAAAGCCACCACACCTTTGGGGCCCCATGGCCAAGGTCACTGCAAAATCAGCAGGTGTCACAGAATTACCACAGCCAAGTCCCTGAGAAAAGGCTGCTTTCAACATTTCCCAGCGTTTACAGCACTGTCAGATCAGAACCATGAAATATATTTGGCAGTGGGGTTCTCAGAATAATGAGCATTCTTGCTGTAGTCTGCTCTACAGAGCAGAAAAACTTTTCATACCAGCTAAACACCATAATGCACAACATTTCCTCCAGCTGTTTCAAAAACGGTTCAACATCTTGAGAAATATTTTTTAAAGGAAATCAGGAGGTGCAGACAGAAATTCAGGATTAGGAGCAGGATTGGGATTGGGGTTAGAGTTAGGGTTGGGTCACTCTCTCTGTGCTGCGCCCCCTCCCCCTCACTCCAGGAGACACAGGAGTGCTCTCTCACACAGTCCTGTCACACAAAGCTAAGGGGTAACCCTAGATGTCCAGGTCTCTGTCCTAATGTATCCATGGTATGTCAGGAATGCAATCCTTTCCACATAACATCCCAACAATCTGCCCCTCCTTGCTGCCTACGGTCCTGGGCCAGGCAGTGATACTCTCATATATGTATCTCCCTGTCTGTAGTCTCTCGGCCTGTGCCACTGAACCCTGCACTAATGCACAAGGCTGTGTTTATAACTTATACCTCAGTCTTCCTTAGCGTTCTCTCATCATACTGCTCCTCATAGTGTTTTCACCTGCTACCTGCTACAGCTTGGGTAAAGATTTAAACCTTGTGATAGCCTACAGGGAAATGTTTAAAAACCCAAAACCAGGCCAGTTCTCGGTGCTGGGATGTGCCTGCGCCTCGCTGGCTCCCAGTAGATTCCTATCTTCCTGAGATATAATAATTTATTTTGACATAAATCCCTATTCAAAACACTGAAGTTCCCTGGGTTGGCATTCACTTAGTTTTTGAACGAGTTCAATGGAGTTTCTCTCTCCTGACTGACCTGATTAATGTGGACTGAGTTGATTGAAAAAGCCTTCATCTGTCGCATACACCCCAATTCCCACTTACTGTTGGATGGGGGGGCCTATAGCCTGCTGCTCAGGGTGCCTGACTGGGGGCTGGAGGGCGGGTGGTTGAAGCCCCCAGAGCAACGTAATAAGGCCTGTAACCCTGCATTGCTCTCAGGGGTGGGGGTTGGCCCCTGCTCAGTCTAATCAACTTTAAATTGCTTTGGGATAAAATGTCACCTAAATAACTATAATGTAACATAGCCAGTTACTGCTTTAAAATGCTGGCAACATGTTTGTATGAGGAAATGTAGTATAATTGTGATTAACATTGCAATGTGTGTAGAAATTGTAGCCATCCATCTCAGACTGTACCCTCAGGACAGCAATCATATTTATTTGGACCAAGTAACTAATTTTCAGTAAATTGAGTCACTGAACATAGACTTGATTTGTTTTATAAAAGCAAAATTACATAATCCAACACAAAAAGCATTTCAGAATGTGTTTGCTGTGCATTCACCTCATGGGCAAGACTAACTATATACAGCATAAAAAAGCTGTCTGCCTCGAAATGTAAAAAATCTGGTGATTGGACAACTGCAGACCACAAACAGCAAATAAGCAACGAATTTGCAACCAATGGCAATGACAAACTATGGGTATATGCAACTGCATAAAAAATCCTTGGGTTGCTAACACACAAAACCTCTGGAAATAGAAGTCACTGAAAGAGCAGAGAATCCAACACAAATCACAATTTCTAGCACCCCTGCAATCCCAGAGTAGTACAGTCATGCATCGTTTAACGTCCACGATGCGTTCTGTGAAATAGTACATTACGTGATTTGGACGTTGTGCAAACACCATATTGTCAACGGATACTGTAGTGTACCCGTATTGACTAAATAACCATGATACTGTACACATGCAGAACTGTATTTTAGTTAATGTATCCGGCAAGGTGATATACGGGTTAAACAGGTCATGTCCGCTACGTCCCGTTCTCCGATCGGGATTTCTGAACTCTGTTATAACCTTATGGGACCACGGATGTATATGCAGTTGGACGTTGCCCGAATGGACGTGATGCGGCTCGTGACTGTAAATGGGAATTCCTGTACTCATCTGCTGTGGGCGAAGTTGAAAATAGCTGCCTGTCATGGGGACGATGCGTGCATAGTTTGAGAAGCGGTTTACCACCTCGGCCAGTGACTCTTATCCCCGCTTCTTTAAGTCTAGGTTGAGCTGAGGAAAATAAAATGCAGAAGTGAAGCCATGGGAACGGAGAGTCGCCCGGGAGAAGACAGTCCTCGTTAATCAAGATTTCTCTGTGTCAGACATGTGCTGGTCCTCATGATGGGCTACAACTAATCACCATTTTCAGCACCATACAAACAGTGACTGTCTGATGTGGATTTTGAGTCTTTTATTGAATGACACACACTTGCTGACCGAGCGCACCATAGAAGCCAGTGAGGGCATTGCCAACATGTCTGATGGTGGTGGAACAGCGATTTCACACCTCCACGCCCGTGGACATCGAGTGTGTGAGGCACACTACAACCAATGTCCCGGCATTCCTTGTCCGTTTCACTTTAATTCTCCGTATGATATGGCTACTCGTGACTCGAGAATTCAAGCACATTCAAGAGAGACGTTTGACAGGGAGCTGCGAGCAGCGTCCTAAGTTCACTGAAGGCTGAAAGGCCTCACACGTATTTTCACAGGATCCTAAAAACATGTATGCTGAAAAAATGGCTTAAGAATGTGCTGTCCTATAAATAAAAATGCTTTAAGCATGTATCATTTCAGTTAAATTGAAAACTAAAGCTAAAATAAAAACAAAGCATTTTCTTGTGCTGTTTTAAAGATATTATTTGTAAGGCAATCCTAGTCGAAAAGAAAAGATTCGGGAATTTCTGCCGACCTGCACTGATAGCCTGACAGGCTGTTCTTTGGGCATGTTTCCATAACAATAACTGAAGTAGAAAAGTGAAGTGGGTTTGGTTATAGCTGTAGTATCATATTTTGGTGAAACCTGAATTTTTAATATCTTAGAGTCATGAAGATGGGTAGAGACGAGCCAAGATGGATTGAATATCCTGTGTTATTATCAATCTGCTCTGGAGTTTAATGTAGTGCCCTTATCCCGCTCAAGGCCTCCCAGCTTGGTGTATCATCTCAGTGTGCACTCACAGGACCGCCAGTTGCAGGCAATCACAGAGGAGTGAAAGAGAAGAGAGAGGGGGAAGGAGAGAGAGACAGGACAGAAGACGGTCTGTCGACTGGCCCAGCAGTGAGCTTGTGGTTCCTGAGTCTCTGGGACCAAAGTCTGCAAGGGTGACGCCTTTCGCAGAAATATGTTCATGTTTGCACCATTATTTCCTCTCCATTCCCCCTCTCCTCCCCATTCCTCCCTGACAGCAGCACCTGCTGTGTTTATAGACTCCGGGTGCCCCTGTCTGTATTCACTGAGGGGCAGGCTCATACCTGTGTCTCTGCGCACACTCTTTCTGACAGGACTATGATAAATGAAGATCTAAAAGATCTAAGATCTAATCTAAGATCTTCTGTAGGGGGTTCTCTTCTCCTTCCAGAACAGCTCTATGCTTTCTCCCTCTCAGGACTCTCAGCCCAAAACCAGTAAAGAAACCATCAACAATAAATCCTCCCAAACCTCCAGTGCTGGGATGTATTCCTTGGTCAGGGACTGAATTCCGACTTTGCTACTGATGCCAACCATGCCCAGGATCCTGTGGGTGAAATTGACCCGTAGCGCTGGCCTGGGAGGGGGTATAGCTCACTGTTTACCTCCAGGTTATTAACACAAGACGAGTAGAAATATAAATAATGATTAAAAGATTTGAAAACAGGAACATATTTCATACTTCCACTGTTGTTTAAGTCTTTAAGTCTTTTCACTTGTTGTTTACATTGTGCAAATTACCTGTTCCTAAAAAATGATTTGAACAATATAAATGCCCTCCACAATGCATAAATGAAGATTATTTTCTTGGGTAGACTCATTTCTGTTGTTTGTGTTGTCTGATTGAATGGTGCTGAAGGAAGGGTGCATGTTCTTGTTGCA
>JAFBMS010002894.1:0-23187 GCA_019788955.1 Albula glossodonta
CACACCGTCACCTTCCACCCGCCCGTCCCAACAGACATCCTTCGCAAAGCCCAGCCTTAGTGCCCATCACCATGCCAACGGACAGAGTTTCTGTCACCTTCCACCTGCCCATCCCAACGGACATCCTACACAAAGCCCAGCCTTAGTGCCCATCACCATGCCAACGGACAGAGTTTCTGTCACCGTGCCAACAGCACACTACATCTTTAACCGCATGCTTTCTTTTGGTCTGTATTATTTGAAATTTTTAGACTATTTCCTTTTTGTACATTTGCACATTTTGAGTTGTTTTCATATGTTTATTCATCAGACTTCTCACCGAGGTGCTAACTGGTTGAAAGATAAGGAGAGAGAGAGAGAGAGAGAGAGAGAGAGAGAGAGAGAGAGAGAGAGAGAGAGAGAGAGAGAGAGAGAGAGAGTGTGTGTGTGTGTGTGTGTGTGAGTGATTTTGTCACAGGGAAAGACAGTATGTGTGAGAGTGTGTGTGTGTGTTTGTGTGTGTGTGTGTGAGAGAGAGAGAGCGTGTGTGTGTAAGTAAGAGGGAGAGAGTGTGTGTGTGAGAGAAGGAGAGAGTGTGTGTGTGTTTGTGTGTGTGTGAGAGAGGGAGAGAGTGTGTGTGTGTGTGTGTGTGTGTGAGAGAGGGAGAGAGTGTGTGTGTGTGAGTGTGTGTGTTTGTGAGAGAGGGAGAGAGAGTGTGTTTGTGTGTGTGAGAGAGGGAGAGAGAGTGTGTGTGTGTGAGTGTGTGTGTTTGTGAGAGAGGGAGAGTGTGTGTGTTTGTGTGTGTGTGTGAGAGAGGGAGAGAGAGTGTGTGTGTGTGTGAGAGAGGGAGAGTGTGTGTGTGTGTGTGTGTGTGTGTGAGTGAGAGAGGGAGAGTGTGTTTGTGTGTGTGTGTGTGTGTCATCAGAGAGGGAGGTATGCATGTGTGGAGCCAGTAATGATTCCCCAGAGCCAGAGACATGGATTCTTATGTGTGTATATAAATATATATATAGCAATTTGTATTACATATAAACTTTCATAATCATGTCATATATTTAAAATATAGCAACACTTCGTTTTATTTTATATGTATTTCATATGTATTAAGAGATTTTTTCTTATTTTATAGGCTGCTTGGATATTATTATGGTCATGGTTTTTATTGCCCTGTGTTATAGGTATGGTTATTGCTCTATTCCCAGTGTTTCCTCCTAGCCACACCCCCAGCTCATAAAGTCTGTCGGAGCAGGTGCAGACTGCAGGGGGCAGTAGCGAGATGGCCAGCTGTTGCCAGCCTCTTAACTCTCAGACAGCGTAAGACCGGGGGTGACGGAGCATGCTCCATTAGAGCCACCCTGAAGCTCCTCCCCAAAAAACCTACAGCAAAAAAAAAAACCAAAATCCCAAATTTACTGCCCACATTCAAACAAGCCCTCAAAACTCGCCTTATCAATGGTAGAAAGTGTGTCCCCTAGAAAGCAGACAGGGGAAGCTGATAGGCTATCAGTCCTGCTCCGAGACACTTTATGAAACGGACCGATGTGATTTTGTGTTAAATTTGCATGAGGAACTCAGGTCATAATGCCTCTGCAGGCCCCACCCCCTTCCCTCCTTGTGAGTGGGGCCCAGACTGTGTGGGCGGAGCATATGGGCATAACCAGTCTGCAAGCACTTTGTCCAGTTGCCAGTCAAGTCTGGATTCCAATCTCTCTCCACTGCCTTGTTTCTCATCTTATTACTTTTGTATTGTTTATGTATTCTTGTACAGTTGTCGAAACAATAGTCCAATGGAAACTGCAATGCGGTGTGGTGGCCAGATTTAGCTTTGACTCCCCCCCGCACACTGTGGATGTTTCTGTAGTTCTGACCTCTGATTGCTTTGTAGTGTGGATCTCAGCATTCCGGTGGAAGCTCTGTTAATGTGGCTTTAGCGATAGCCACAACTTCTGTGAGTGCAGCGTTAGCATTACCTGCAGAGCTTCTCTCATTTCAGTGTTTGTTAGCCACATGTCTCTGTCAGTGCAGCGTGAGCATTTTCCACAGAGCCACTTCCTATGCGACATTAGCATTAGCCACAGAGCCTCTGTCAGTGCAGTGTTAGCATTAGCTGCAGAGCCTCTTTCTATTTGGCGTTAGCATTAGCCGCAGGACATCTTTCTTTGTGGCGTTAGCATTAGCCACAGAGCCTCTGTCAGTGCAGTGTTAGCATTAGCTGCAGAGCCTCTTTCTATTTGGCGTTAGCATTAGCCGCAGGACATCTTTCTTTGTGGCGTTAGCATTAGCCACAGAGCCTCTGTCAGTGCAGTGTTAGCATTAGTCTTGCTTCATCCCTCTGCAGCGTGAGCCTGCTAGTCTCACCCCCAGAGCCTTACCCAGCATCCCCAGCGCCACCTGCTTCTGTTCCCTCATGCTGGCACACCCACCTCCATCTCTCCCACCCTCAGCCTGTTCCCTGGGGCGGGGCCCACTTACTGACAGGTTGGGACCAGGGGAGGGGTTTGGTGCATGTGGCCAGGGTCACACACTCACCTGAGCTTATTCATCTCAGGTAGTCATGGAGACACTGAATGTGGGTGTGCTGTCCTGAAAGGAAAAAGGGGAAGTAGGATGGGAATGGGAGAAGGTGAGGGGGAGAGAGAGAAGGTAGCGGTGAAGGGTCGGGGCTGTCTCCCTGTCCAGGGGGAATGCAGGCTGATGTGAGTGTGGCTGGGGCAGAAGCAGCAGGCGGGCTGGAGGCAGCGCTTCACACACAGTATTACTGCAGGCCTGGGACATGTGGATTGAATGTGGATTGAATGAAATGTGTCCATTCAGTTATGTTTTCATACATTTGTGTTTTTGGGGAGAAGAATGTTTCCTTTGTGTAAGAAGGCAACAGAGGTTCTGTTGGACTGAAGGCCATGTAAAATGTCAGAGCAGCGAGCTGCTCCTTCACTGGGACAGACCTGAGTACACTGAAATAAAGACCATGCTTCAGTTTGCAGTCTGCTGGGCTTGTGCAGTTCACCTTAAACACACATTTACTGCACGAACACACACACACTCACTGCTCAAAGGATCAAAAGGGTTAGTTTCACACAATCGCTGGGTCGTCACCTGACTACAGCTTCTGCTCCAGTGAAATTGGCAGACAGTAAATGGTGCTTGTTGAAGGACCAGTGATGGACGGATGGGTATTTCTGTATCTCCAAGTGTGGTGTGCAACAATGACAGGAAACATTATTCAAGGTAAGTTCTTGTCCTTCCATAAATACAGTAAATAATCCAGTGCAATTGACTTCAGATTATGTTTATAATGAATTATGATACATAATCATGATTAGGCATAACCAATAATTCCCATACAGGTGATTTCTCCTCTTAACATGCCATATCAAGGACATGTGACAAAAAGAGACACATCTTGAGCAATTTCCCAGAATTCAGCCTGGTTTGGGACCACCTGCTTCATTACATATACACACACACACACACCCTTACATGCACATACAGACACACACGCACACACACACCCTTACATGCACATACAGACACACACACACACCCTTACATGCACATACAGACACACACACACACACACCCTTACATGCACATACAGACAGACACGCACGCACACACACTCCCTTACATGCATATACAGACACACACACACACACCGTTACATGCACATACAGACATGCACCCTTACACACACACACACACCCACACATGCACATACAGACACACACCCTTACACGCACGCGTGCACACACACACACACACACCCTTACATGCACATACAGACATGCACGCACACACACACACACACACTTACACACACACACACACACACACACCCTTACATGCACATACAGACACACACCCTTACACGCACGCGTGCACACGCACACACACACACACACGCACCCTTACATGCACATACAGACATGCACCCTTACACACACACACACACACACACGTACAGACATGCACCTTACACACACACACACACACACACACACACACACACCCCCTTACATGCACACACAGACACACACCCTTACACGCACGCGTGCACACACACACACACACACCCTTACATGCACATACAGACATGCACGCACACACACACACACCCTTACATGCACATACAGACACACACATACAGACACACACCCTTACATGCACATACAGACACACACGCACACACACACCCTTACATGCACATACAAACACGCACGCACGTACGCACACACACACACCCTTACACGCACGCGTGCTCACACACACACACACACACACACACACACACACACACAGACACACACCCTTACATGCACATACAGACACACACACACACACACACCCTCACACGCACACACACACACACACACACACACACACACATGCACATACAGACACACACACGCGTACACACACACACACGCACACACACCCTTACATGCACATACAGACACGCACGCACGCACACACACACACCCTTACATGCACATACAGACACGCACGCGTGCACACACACACACACACACACACACCCTTACATGCACATACAGACACACACACCCTTACATGCACATACAGACACGCACGCGTGCACACACACACACACACACCCTTACATGCACATACAGACACACACACACCCTTACACGCACGCCCTTACACGCACGCATGCACACACACACACACACACCCTTACATGCACATACAAACACGCACGCACACGCACACACACACCCTTACATGCACATACAGACACACACGCACGCACACACACCCTTACATGCATATACAGACACGCACGCACACACACACACACACACACACACATACACACCCTTACATGCACATACAGACACGCACGCACGTACACACACACACCCTTACATGCACATACAGACACGCACACACACACACACACACACACCCTTACATGCACATACAGACACGCACGCACGCACACACACACACACCCTTACATGCATATACAGACACACACACACACACACACTCACATGCACACACAGACACGCACACACACACACACACACACCCTTACATGCACATACAGACACGCACGCACGCACACACACACACACACACACACACACACACACACACCCTTACATGCACATACAGACACGCACACACACACACACACACACACCCTTACATGCACATACAGACACACACACACCCTTACATGCACATACAGACACGCACGCACACACACACACACGTGGACACACACACACACACCCTTACATGCACATACAGACACACACACACCCTTACATGCGCACACGCACAATCACACAGAATAATGACAACATGATCATCCATTAATGTCTCCAGTGCATACGTATAGACCAGCCGCAGTAACCCCACTCCCGCAGGGTGGCACTGTCCTGTGGTCTCAGTCGAAGTTGAGCACGTTGCCGTCGAAGTGTGTGTTGACATGGCGCTCGTAGAGCTGCTGCTGGCAGTCCAGGGAGAACTGCTGGCTGCAGACGGGACACACCCTCCAGTGACTCTCCACATGCTCTTCAAACCTGCGCTGCTCGTACTGAGGCGGAAACACCACCTCACAGAGCGGACAGCGCTTCTGCTCCTCTCTGCAATGCACACACACACACACACGCACACACATTAAGACACACTGCTGTGCCATCACACACACTCACACACACATTAAAACACACTGCTGTGCCACCACACACACACACACATTAACACACACTCCTGTGCCATAACGCACACATATACACACATTGACACACGCGACTGCGCCATAACACACACATTCACACACGACTGTGCCATTTGAGTGTGCGTGCGTGCGTGCGTGCGTGCGTGAGTGTGTGTGTATGAGTGTGTGTTTGTGTGTGTGTCAGTGTGACTGTGAATGTGAGTGTGGGAGTGTGTGTTTGTGTGTGGGTGTGTGTGTGTGTGTGTATGTGTGTGTGGTACCTGGAGTGGAAACAGAAGCTGGACCTGCTGCTACTCTGGGAGAGGAACTCTGCTGGCTGCTCACCACCGCCGCCCTGCTGGCAGGAGAGAGAGACGCTGAACAAGCCATGGTCAAAAGTTAAAGGTGACGAAACATCATGTTGGGAAGAGGCGGAGTAGAGACGAGACATCAGAGCTCACCGTACACACACACACTCACACACACAGACACACACAGACACCTCCCAGACCACTGTATTTGACTGTCAATGTAAATTAAGATCAGTACTGCGGGGAGAGGGGGATTTTGGGGTGCAGGTTCGGAGGCTCACGTCGCTGTGCTGCTCAGGCCCCTCTGGGCTGTTGGGGCTCACAGCTCGGGTCGGCTGGGTGCAGACCACTGCACTGTCCCAGGAGGAGGGCCCTGAGGGTGGGGGCGGGGCCGAGCCAATCTCCACTGCGCCTGAGGGGAGAGACCAAGATGCATCACCATGGCAATGCGCAGCACTGTTTGAGTCTGAGTGAATGACAAGCAGGGAGGGGCTTACCCAGGGCAGGGAGGCTGGAGTACGGGTTCCCAAACTGCAACTCAGCAGGGCATTGTGGGTAGGGGATGGGGTACTGGAGCACCATGGCCGCTCCATCTGCACTTTCCTGCTGAGGACAAAGTGACTGTTAAACCCTGCCCCTGCCATGCAGTCAGCTGCTCATACCCTGACTGGTGCAGACTGAACCCTCCCTTGCATACCTGCCAGGGTCAAAGGTCAGCATGAAACTCACCTGCAGCTCCTCCCTCTCTGTCTGCACATGTGCAGTACTGTCCTGCTGGGCCACATCCTCCAGCTCGTCCGCCTTGGGTTCCTCGCCCTCAGGCTCCTCCCTTTCAGGCTCCTCCCCTTCAGACTCCTCCTCTTCAGAATCCATCCCCTCAGGCTCCTCCCCCTCAGACTCCTCCCCTTCAGGCTCCACCCCCTCAGGTTCCTCCCCTTCAGGCTCCAGCTCTTCCTCCTCCTGCACAGACACTAGACATTAAACACTGTTCCTGATACCATAACAACCATCCATACTGTTTCAGACACTAAATAAGCTGTTCTAACTGCTCTCTCTCACACACTCTCTCTCTCTCATTACTTACTCTTGGTATGTGTGGGTTGTTGTTCTCGGGGTGGTCATGGGTTTGGGGGGTCACCGGTTTCTCTTCGTTTGTGGAGTCTGTGGTGCTCTGGATTTCTGATATCATTAAAGAGACATACTACCATTAAAAACGCATACAAGCACATATACACACATGCACATACACATGTTGCCTTTAAAAATACACACACACACACTTATACAGGCTGCCATTAAAAATGCACAGACACACTCACACACACACACATGCTGCCATGGCCAATGTGTGTAGTACAGATGCAGGCAGTACCTGATTCAGGCTCTGCTGACTCTGCTGTCTCCACTGCTTCACTTTTCTTAGCCTCCTGGAAAATAAACCAATCAGATTCCCCTGCTCCTCCAGATATCACAAGTCCCAGCCAATTGCGCTTCTTCGTTTTGTGTATTTCTGTCTCTGTGTAATTCTACCCCCTACAGCTGGGACAACTGTCGGCGCAGATGGTGGTACTCACCCCCTGCAGCTGGGACAGCTGTCTGCGCAGACGGTGGCACTCCCTGTACTTCTCCTTGTAGTGCTCTGCAGCCATCTGCAATCGCAACCGCAGATCCTCCACTTCCTGCTGAAGCTCCGCCTCCTTCCCCTTAGCCACGCCCTATTAGACACATACAACAGCGACCACACCCAGTTTACTGTAGCCCCTCCAGCCTCCCAATGGCCACGCCTGTATTATGACTGTGTAAGTGTATGGTGGTGTGTAATTGTGTAGTGTTTATATGAGTGTGAGCGTGTTTATAGTTTGGGTATGAGTGTGTTTGTGTGTGTTTATTGTGTCTATATGAGTGTGTGTGTTTATAGTGTGTATATGAGTGTGAGTGTGTTTATCGTGTGTTCCTCAAGTGCGAACCTGCTCCTGCTCAGTTGCAGCCCTGACAGACTCCAGCTGCTGCTCCAGACGGGTGCACTCTGCACGGGCGTCGGTCAGGCTGGCCTTCAGGGCGTCGGCCTCCAGCCGCACGCGGTACAGCTCCGCCATCGTCTGGTCCCTTGCGCTTGCTGTGTCCCGCAGCTCTGCCCCCAACATGGTCGCCTGCTGCCGCAGCGCCTGCAGCTGCTCCTCTGTCTGCCGCAGCTGCTCCTGTAGCCGCGCATTCTCACCCTGCACAGACCACACATTGACTGAGACTCACTGAGTTACTCATAGACTCACTGAGACTGACTCACTGAGTTACTTACAGACTCACTGAGACTCAGACTGACTAAGCCACAGAAACACTGAGTAACTAACATTACTTACAGCAGGGGGCAGGGTTACAGTAGCGGGGGGCAGGGTTATAGTACCGGCAGGGCGGCGGTAGCGAGCGCCTCTTTTTGCAGCTTGTCTCTCTCGGCTTTGAGGTGACTGAGCTGGTCCTGCAGCTGCGAGATGCTGATCTCCTTATTCATGTCCACAGATCGCAGCATCTGCACCTCAGCTGACAGCTTCGTGTTCTCCAGCTCCACGCTCTTCAGGTGGATCTGCACATATTCACAAATTACACAGTGAGTGATGTCACTGTGCCGAGTTAGGCTTCATGTGTGATGTCACTGCGATGCATCAGGCTGTGTGTGTGATGTCACTGATGCGTCAGGCTGTGTGTGTGATGTCACTGCGATGCGTCAGGCTGTGTGTGTGATGTCACTGATGCGTCAGGCTGTGTGTGTGATGTTACTGTGACACGTCAGGCTGTGTGTGTGATGTCACTGATGCGTCAGGCTGTGTGTGTGATGTCACTGTGACATGTCAGGCTGTGTGTGTGATGTCACTGATGCGTCAGGCTGTGTGTGTGATGTCACTGTGACACGTCAGGCTGTGTGTGTGATGTCACTGATGCGTCAGGCTGTGTGTGTGAAGTCAATGTGACACGTCAGGCTGTGTGTGTGATGTCACTGATGCGTCAGGCTGTGTGTGTGATGTCAATGTGACACGTCAGGCTGTGTGTGTGATGTCACTGATGCGTCAGGCTGTGTGTGTGATGTCAATGTGTCTCCTACCTTGCACAGCTCTCTCTCGTCTCTCTCCATCTGAAGCTGCGACTCCAGAGAATCATTCTCCACATTCAGCTTCTTCATCTGGTCCCTGAGGCTGCCAATCAATCAATCAATCAATCAATCAATCAGTCAGTCAATCAGCCTTCACACTATTTAGTCATGCAGTCATAACCTTTTTCTGCAGATCTCTTATTTTCCTGAATCAGTTGTACTCCGTGATGGCAGGATCTCTGTGTTTTCTTTATGAAGCTCTCTGTTATGTATAGCTCAGTGGCAGACAACCATTCAGACTCTGGGGATATCTATGGTTTTTCAGGCTCTGTGCATGTCTTTGGTGGACAGTGTCAAAGGCTTACGAAATATCTATGGTCGTCATCCTACCAATCCATCTCGGTCTCCTTCTGGAGGCCCTTCTCTGTGAGAGCCAGCAGGTCCTCCTCCAGCTGCCGCAGCCTGGCGGTTGCCTCCTCCTGCTTCTTCTGCGCCTCCTCTTTCTCCTCCTGTAGGGTCTGGGAGGAGCGCTGGAGCTCCTGCACACACCAATTAAACCAATTAGATAAAAAATTAATTGAATTAACTGAATTACACCAATTATCTCATGTCAGGTCAATACTAAGGTCAGAGTACTGCATGTGGTGTGACACACAGCACCTGATCTCAGGTCAGTCTCAGAGCAGAGTACTGGATATGGTGTGACACACAGCACCTGATCTCAGGTCAGCCTCAGGGCAGAGTAGTGCAAACAGTGTGACACACAAACTCACGCCATGTGAATCCCTCACTTGTTCTGTGGTACAGCTTTAGCAGTGATTAAACAGCTTATAAACACACAGTGCTCATAAAATCACCAGCCACTAAAACTATGAAACAGTTATGATTGGATATTGGGCTGATGACTGACAGTTCCCTGGCCATGTGTTTCATAGGGAACTGGAGACCCCTCTGTCTGCAATACAAAAACACACACTAGGGGGCAGTAAGACACTGCGGTCAAACAAACCTCCTGCTAAAGGGACGTGTTCCTCACTGAGTGCTCCCTCACTCTCACTCTCACTCTCTGTCTCTCACACTCTCTCCCTTTTTTTTCAGATTCAGCATTTAAGAAGGATTAAGAGAGTCCAACTAAAACTTTACATTCCATACTGTAATTGTTATGCAACCATCCATCTCTCTCACTCACCTGGCGGTGTGCAGGTCTCTCACACCTGGTTGTGTACAGGTGTATCTCTGTCACCTCTCACTCACCTGGCTGTGTGCAGGTGTCTCTCTCTCTCCTGGTTGTGTGCAGGTGTCTCTCTCTCCTAGCTGTGTGCAGGTCTCTCTCTCTCCTGGCTGTGTGCAGGTGTCTCTCACCTGGCTGTGTGCAGGTGTCTCTCACACCTGGTTGTGTGCAGGTGTCTCTCACACCTGGTTGTGTACAGGTGTATCTCTGTCACCTCTCACTCACCTGGCTGTGTGCAGGTGTCTCTCTCTCTCCTGGTTGTGTGCAGGTGTCTCTCACCTGGTTGTGTACAGGTGTATCTCTGTCACCTCTCACTCACCTGTCTGTGTGCAGGTGTCTCTCTCTCCTGGTTGTGTGCAGGTCTCTCTCTCTCCTAGCTGTGTGCAGGTCTCTCTCTCTCCTGGCTGTGTGCAGGTGTCTCTCACCTGGCTGTGTGCAGGTGTCTCTCACACCTGGTTGTGTACAGGTGTATCTCTGTCACCTCTCACTCGACTGGCTGTGTGCAGGTGTCTCTCTCTCTCCTGGTTGTGTGCAGGTGTCTCAAACCTGGTTGTGTACAGGTGTATCTCTGTCACCTCTCACTCACCTGGCTGTGTGCAGGTGTCTCTCTCTCCTGGTTGTGTGCAGGTCTCTCTCTCTCCTGGCTGTGTGCAGGTCTCTCTCTCTCCTGGCTGTGTGCAGGTGTCTCTCACCTGGCTGTGTGCAGGTGTCTCTCTCCTGGTTGTGTACAGGTGTATCTCTGTCACCTCTCACTCACCTGGCTGTGTGCAGGTGTCTCTCACCTGGTTATGCGCTCGCAGGCGTGTGCAGGCTTCTCTCTCTTCCTCTCTCTCTTTGCGCAGTCTCTCCTGTTTGTGCAGCAGCTCTTCCTTCTGTTGCTGCAGGAGGCGGAGTCTCTCCCCCAGCTCCGCCCGCTCCCTCTGTGCTTCCTCCACCTTCTGCTGCAGGGGGATCATGGAACATGCCCATTACACATGCTCACATGACCTGGGTTTCACAGGGACCTCAGCCACATGACCTGGGCCTCACTGGGGATAATGGTCACATGACCCATAGTTCATTAGTGACAGCAGTCACATGACCTGGGCCTCACTGGGGACAATGGTCTCATGACCAGTGTCAGTTACAGAGCAGAGTGATGCCAAGGAAAACCTAAGGGCCTGTGGTGACAAACTGCTGATTGGTGGAGAGAGTAAGGGTGAGGTGTGTTTCAAATGAAAGGGGCTGGGCTGGTACCTGAAAGCAGGTGTGTTATGAGGGAAAGGGGCTGGGCTGGTACCTGAAAGCAGGTGTGTTTTGAGGGAAAGGGGCTGGGCTGGTACCTGAAAGCAGGTGTGTTTTGAGGGAAAGGGGCTGGGCTGGTACCTGAAAGCAGGTGTGTTTTGAGGGAAAGGGGCTGGGCTGGTACCTGAAAGCAGGTGTGTTTTGAGGGAAAGGGGCTGGGCTGGTACCTGAAAGCAGGTGTGTTTTGAGGGAAAGGGGCTGGGCTGGTACCTGAAAGCAGGTGTGTTTTGAGGGAAAGGGGCTGGGCTGGTACCTGAAGCAGGTGTGTTTTGAGGGAAAGAAGCTGGGCTGGTACCTGTAGTAGGCAAGTTTTGGAGGTGACCACCAGGATCTCGGAGTTGCTGTCCTCCTCCACGGTGACCAGGTCGTCAGAGGGGGGCGTGGCGGCGCGGAACTGGAAAGGGGTGCTGGCCCCACGCACCTCCCCGCTGTGCGTCACGTAGCAGAACTGGTAGAACTCCCCGTCATCTTTGGGCAGGTAATACCCTGCAACCAGACACACCTTCAGCACAGAGACACCTGAGACATGCACAAACACACATGTACACACACTCACACTCTTGCACACACACACACACACACACACCTTGGAACAGCACGGTCTGGTGCACTAAGCCAGGCTCCAGGCTCTCCGGGCGAGGGCACCACTGGAAGGTGTAGTAATCACGTGCTGTGCTCCAGCCAACCTGCAGAACACACAACGTTAAAACAACACTAATACCACATTAATACAACGTTAAAATAACACTTACACAACACCAACACAACCTTAATACAACGCTAAAACAACAGAGGGAGATGCAGTGGGAGGTGTAGCATAGCTGTATGTGTTAGCATGCAGTGGGAGGTGTAGCATAGCTGTATGTGTTAGCATGCAGTGGGAGGTGTAGCATAGCTGTATGTGTTAGCATGCAGTGGGAGGTGTAGCGTAGCTGTATGTGTTAGCATGCAGTGGGAGGTGTAGCATAGCTGTATGTGTTAGCATGCAGTGGGAGGTGTAGCGTAGCTGTATGTGTTAGCATGCAGAGGGAGGTGTAGCATAGCTGTATGTGTTAGCATGCAGAGGGAGATGTAGCATAGCTGTATGTGTTAGCATGCAGTGGGAGGTGTAGCATAGCTGTATGTGTTAGCATGCAGTGGGAGGTGTAGCGTAGCTGTATGTGTCAGCATGCAGTGGGAGGTGTAGCATAGCTGTATGTGTTAGCATGCAGTGGGAGATGTAGCATAGCTGTATGTGTTAGCATGCAATGGGAGGTGTAGCGTAGCTGTATGTGTTAGCATGCAGAGGGAGATGTAGCATAGCTGTATGTGTTAGCATGCAGAGGGAGATGTAGCATAGCTGTATGTGTTAGCATGCAGAGGGAGATGTAGCATAGCTGTATGTGTTAGCATGCAGAGGGAGATGTAGCATAGCTGTATGTGTTAGCATGCAGTGGGAGGTGTAGCATAGCTGTATGTGTTAGCATGCAGAGGGAGATGTAGCATAGCTGTATGTGTTAGCATGCAGTGGGAGGTGTAGCATAGCTGTATGTGTTAGCATGCAGTGGGAGGTGTAGCATAGCTGTATGTGTTAGCATGCAGTGGGAGGTGTAGCATAGCTGTATGTGTTAGCATGCAGTGGGAGGTGTAGCATAGCTGTATGTGTTAGCATGCAGTGGGAGGTGTAGCATAGCTGTATGTATTAGTATGCAATGGGAGGTGTAGCGTAGCTGTATGTGTTAGCATGCAGTGGGAGGTGTAGCGTAGCTGTATGTGTTAGCATGCAGAGGGAGATGTAGCATAGCTGTATGTGTTAGCATGCAGTGGGAGGTGTAGCGTAGCTGTATGTGTTAGCATGCAGTGGGAGGTGTAGCATAGCTGTATGTGTTAGCATGCAGTGGGAGGTGTAGCGTAGCTGTATGTGTTAGCATGCAGTGGGAGGTGTAGCATAGCTGTATGTGTTAGCATGCAGTGGGAGGTGTAGCATAGCTGTATGTGTTAGCATGCAGTGGGAGGTGTAGCATAGCTGTATGTGTTAGCATGCAGTGGGAGGTGTAGCATAGCTGTATGTGTTAGCATGCAGTGGGAGGTGTAGCATAGCTGTATGTGTTAGCATGCAGTGGGAGGTGTAGCATAGCTGTATGTGTTAGCATGCAGTGGGAGGTGTAGCATAGCTGTATGTGTTAGCATGCAGTGGGAGGTGTAGCATAGCTGTATGTGTTAGCATGCAGTGGGAGGTGTAGCGTAGCTGTATGTGTCAGCATGCAGTGGGAGGTGTAGCATAGCTGTATGTGTCAGCATGCAGTGGGAGGTGTAGCATAGCTGTATGTGTCAGCATGCAGTGGGAGGTGTAGCATAGCTGTATGTGTTAGCATGCAGTGGGAGGTGTAGCATAGCTGTATGTGTTAGCATGCAGTGGGAGGTGTAGCATAGCTGTATGTGTTAGCATGCAGTGGGAGGTGTAGCATAGCTGTATGTGTTAGCATGCAGTGGGAGGTGTAGCATAGCTGTATGTGTTAGCATGCAGTGGGAGGTGTAGCGTAGCTGTATGTGTTAGCATGCAGTGGGAGGTGTAGCATAGCTGTATGTGTTAGCATGCAGTGGGAGGTGTAGCATAGCTGTATGTGTTAGCATGCAGTGGGAGGTGTAGCATAGCTGTATGTGTTAGCATGCAGTGGGAGGTGTAGCATAGCTGTATGTGTTAGCATGCAGTGGGAGGTGTAGCATAGCTGTATGTGTCAGCATGCAGTGGGAGGTGTAGCGTAGCTGTATGTGTTAGCATGCAGTGGGAGGTGTAGCGTAGCTGTATGTGTTAGCATGCAGTGGGAGGTGTAGCATAGCTGTATGTGTTAGCATGCAGTGGGAGGTGTAGCGTAGCTGTATGTGTTAGCATGCAGTGGGAGGTGTAGCATAGCTGTATGTGTTAGCATGCAGTGGGAGGTGTAGCATAGCTGTATGTGTTAGCATGCAGTGGGAGGTGTAGCATAGCTGTATGTGTTAGCATGCAGTGGGAGGTGTAGCGTAGCTGTATGTGTTAGCATGCAGTGGGAGGTGTAGCGTAGCTGTATGTGTTAGCATGCAGTGGGAGGTGTAGCATAGCTGTATGTATTAGTATGCAGTGGGAGGTGTAGCATAGCTGTATGTGTTAGCATGCAGGGGAAAATGTAGCTGTAGATGTAATTACAGCTTTATGTGAAGCTCAGTGAAGGGTGATGAGGGACTCTACATTCATAATTTCAGCATTCAGTCATAAACCTGTCACAGAATCCAGCGTTGCACCCACACTTCTGCTAACACTCATTCATACACACACACATACATACACAAATGCTGGTGTGGACACAAACGCACCTTTGTGCACGCACGCACATATACACCCAATTACATTCACACACATACACATGCGGGTACATGCAAGCACACACACACAGGCACAGCTGTTAGCTCTGATTACGTTTATTGCTGCAGGGTACAGCAGCAGTGGCTCAGTGCATAAGAATGTAAACCTGGCCCTGGTTCCCAGCACAGTGGAGCTTAGACTGAACACGCCCTCTGGAGCTGGGAGCATTCCCATGGAGAGACAGTGTGGCTGCGCAGAGCGCCTCTCTCAGAGCACCGGGGTCCAGCCAGAGGTCTGCCTCTGGGAGGCATGTTTTTGGGGGATGGGGGGCGGTGGGCGGGGCCTAGGCCTGCGTGCCTTGCCACCCATCGATCACTCCGTCACCACAGCGATCAGGATGCTGCTGACAGCGTAATTACACCCTCTCTGTTTGCTTTCTCCCCGGCCACACTGAGGCCACGCCCCCTGCCTGCCTGCAGGCGATGCCCGGCCACACCCTGCCCCGCCCACTTGGCTACCACTGCAACTCATCAAAAGTGTGCACACATATTCTCTAACATGTACACACTCATGCACATATACAAGCAGATGGTACTATCTAATGTGCAGAGACTATGCAGAGACTATAGAGCAGGGATATAGACAATAGGACTATGGCGACAGGTTACTTGGGTTAGGGTACGGGAGCAGGCCAACAGGGCCACATAGACTCTGCTAATAAGCTAATAGTACTGCAGAGACTGTGGTAACCCACTAACAAGACTTTGGACACTGTTCTAACAGGGCTATACAGGCTATGCTAACAGGATAACAGGGCAGTACATGCAGTGATAACACCCTAACAGCCCTGTAGAGACTGCCCTAACAGGGTCCCATAGGCAATGCTAACAGGGCTATAGAGATTCTCCACTGCCTGCAGTGGTAATGGCAGTGGAAGGCCACTGGGTGGCGCTGGTGGTGCACTGTAATGCTGGGTGCTATGAGTCATGGTGCAGGTATCCCAGAGTTTGGCATTCTGGGAAATCCCCCTGGCCCAGCTGTCACAGAGCACAGATTTATGGGTATAGCTCTGCTGTTCCAGGGGATCCCCCACCCCTAACCTGAGAGTCAGAGGCAGGCAGAGAGACAGGGAGGAGACGGGGAGAGGAGAGGGTAAGAGACTAGAGGGTAAGGGGGGAGAGGAGAGGGTAAGAGACGAGAGGGTAAGGGGGGAGAGGAGAGGGTAAGAGATGAGAGGGTAAGCGGGGAGAGGAGAGGGTAAGAGATGAGAGGGTAAGCGGGGAGAGGAGAGGGTAAGAGATGAGAGGGTAAGGGGGGAGAGGAGAGGGTAAGAGATGAGAGGGTAAGCGGGGAGAGGAGAGGGTAAGAGGTGGGGTAAGAGGGGAGGCCGGGGGGGGTAAGTAGGGAGAGGAGAGGAGAGGGTAAGGGGGGAGAGGAGAGGGTAAGAGATGAGAGGGTAAGCGGGGAGAGGAGAGGGTAAGAGATGAGAGGGTAAGGGGGGAGAGGAGATTGTAAGAGGTGGGGTAGCCTTGGAGGCCCGGGGGGGGTAAGTCGGGCTCTGCTCGGAAGGGGTCCGGGGTCGAGCTACGGGTCCTCGCTTCGCTTTTCCGGGAGGGCGCGGCGCTTTTCCTCGCTGCGCTGGTCCGGGTTCGAGGCTCGGGCCTCGCTTCGCGTTCCTGACGGGAGCTCTCTCTGGTCCGGCGGTGGGGTCCGAGGTCGGCCCGGGGGGGTCCGTCGGGCGCGGAAGGAGCGGGTCCGGGGGGGCGAGGAGAGGGTCCGAGCTGCGAGGGTCCGCGGGTCGCGGCGCGGGTCCGAGCTGCGAGGGTAAGGGGGCGAGAGGAGAGGGTAAGAGATGAGAGGGTAAGCGGGGAGAGGAGAGGGTAAGAGGTGGGGTAAGAGGGGAGGCCGGGGGGGGTAAGTAGGGAGAGGAGAGGAGAGGGTAAGGGGGAGTCTTGCCTTGAAGATGCCGACCCAGTCCCGGTGGTGGGGGGTTGGGGTGGGGGGTCAGGGTGTAGCGGCACTCCAGCGCCGCGTCCGGCAGGAAGCTCTTTCCCACGTCCTGGAAGATCACGTGTGCAAAGTTCGACGTTTCCATGGCGCTGCTTTCCAACGCCCCCTCCTGGAACAGAGCCATCCCTCGCTCAGCCTGAGAGGGTCCTTTGAGGGGCAGGTGAGGCGTCAGACTTACAGAGCTTACACCTATTTACACCCATAGCATTTAACTTTAGTGCTTTAATACTTTCCTGCTCTGAGCTGCTAGCAGCAGAGGCTTCTGATGAAGACGCCTGCGACACGCCTGAGCACTCAACCTGACCGGCAGCTCAACCTGACTGGCAGCTCCACCTGACCGGCAGCTCAACCTGACTGACAGCTCAACCTGACCGGCAGCTCCACCTGACCGGTAGCTCCACCTGACTGGCAGCTCAACCTGACTGGCAGCTCCACCTGACTGGCAGCTCAGTCCTCTACAGCGCGCTCAGTGAAAGATTACGGTTAATTGAATCATGATCACTGACTGGTGAAGGGCAGAATTAATTTAATGCTGATCACTAATTGGATAAGAGAGATAGTCAGACCACCTATATCTTAGATATACTCTACACAATGACCAGACTATGTGGCCCAGATCTGCGGCTGTAAGATTTAAACACAGATATTCTATAAACGGGTTAGATATAGTACCAGGGACTAAACTGCACACCGATATTCTATAAACGGGTTAGATATAGTAGCAGGGACTAAACTGCACACAGATATTCTATAAACGGGTTAGATATAGTAGCAGGGACTAAACTGCACACAGATATTCTATAAACGGGTTAGATATAGTAGCAGGGACTAAACTGCACACCGATATTCTATAAACGGGTTAGATATAGTAGCAGGGACTAAACTGCACACAGATATTCTATAAACGGGTTAGATATAGTAGCAGGGACTAAACTGCACACAGATATTCTATAAACGGGTTAGATATAGTAGCAGGGACTAAACTGCACACAGATATTCTATAAACGGGTTAGATATAGTAGCAGGGACTAAACTGCACACCGATATTCTATAAACGGGTTAGATATAGTAGCAGGGACTAAACTGCACACAGGTATTCTATAAACGGGTTAGATATAGTAGCAGGGACTAAACTGCACACAGATATTCTATAAACGGGTTAGATATAGTAGCAGGGACTAAACTGCACACAGATATTCTATAAACGGGTTAGATATAGTAGCAGGGACTAAACTGCACACAGATATTCTATAAACGGGTTAGATATAGTAGCAGGGACTAAACTGCACACAGATATTCTATAAACGGGTTAGATATAGTAGCAGGGACTAAACTGCACACAGATATTCTATACACGGGTTAGATATAGTAGCAGGGACTAAACTGCACACAGATATTCTATAAACGGGTTAGATATAGTAGCAGGGACTACACTGCACTTGTAGCAGAATACATGTGCAACCTCACATCCATGTGATCTATGGAAAGTTCCAGACAGGCCTGAAAATCAGCTGAAAGCAGTAGGGAAGGCAGACAGCTGTGCCACATGTGTGAGAGCACGCTGGAGCGCTTTGGTACTGTGCAGGAGAACGTCCACAGGCGGAGACTGCAGAGTGTGTGAGTCACTAAATTACTGAAGCTTTCTCTCTCTCTCTCTCTCTCTCGCTCACACACACACACACAGGGCATGGATCAGCTTGACCATCTCAATTACAAAAAAAGAAAATTCAAGTTCCAACACCTTCTGACACCTTCTTCTGAGTAATTTCAGCAAATGTATTAACCAAACAGGGACCTGGGTCCCCAAGCTGGCTAACATAATTTGAGCTCTGCAGTTAGAGCGATGTTATTTCTCTAGCAAAATCAGTAGGTGAAACTTGAAATAGCAAAATAAACTAACTGTTCTGATCAGGAGTGTGAAGGCCGCTGTAGGTCAGTGGTATGGGAGTTATTGGCGTAGGGGCCAGTAACTGTTCTGATCAGGAGTGTGAAGGCCGCTGTAGGTCAGTGGTATGGGAGTTATTGGCGTAGGGGCCAGTTGTGTACGTTGTGTACAGCCTCTACTTTTGATGCCAAGTGATTCCTCTTGATCGACACAGTTCACGTGTTGTGCTGTCTATGATGGCTCACAGCCATGGCTTATATTCTGCGCTTTCACATAGTTTACTGCATGGGGCTGATGAGAAACTGAGCCAATTCAGGCAACATCCATTGGCTGTAAAAGAAAACCAGCACACGCATCGCCCACTGTAGCGCTGAGCGAGACACCACTGCTCCAGATGTGAGTCAGTTACATTTTTTACTGAATTTAACGATGTGAGAACACCGCGGTGAGTCATCGCTTTTATGAAAGATGACAGATATCAAATGTCTCTTCTTGGAGTAAGGTCGGAATTGTTGTCATGGTAACAATGAAACCAGACTGGATACGAGCTTGCTTTCATATGGGCGGAAAGCCTGACTTGTTCCAAGATTTACAAAAGTTAGCCGACTAGCTAATTCGGTAATCATCCCGGGTGTCACAGTGTATAACTGTATTTATAGCGTGTATTTTAATGAACATTTGTCCGTTAATTACAAAATCATCATCCAGTGTTAGTTTCCTAGTCCTGTTTACGTTTCCGCGCCTTTAAAAATTAGCCCTGCATGCATCAGCACACTACTGCCACCTTAATACAGTGTGGTTTTCACAGAGAAGGCAAAATGTTTCTGAGTCATATCTGGCTATATGGGAAGCACTGCAACCGTTAATTGCACAAGTATATTTAATATACAGTTGGTGCTTGTGTCACGCTAGTACGTGCAAAAGGTGGCAATAACTTTTATCAAGATGGCAACTAATGACTCATTCTGTAATTGCTACATCATGCTAACATCGGTACAAGCAACATATTCAACTAAGAAATAGTAAAATCCTAAGTGTTATCTTAGCTAATGAGCAAGCTAAAATCAATCAAAAGATCTTTCAGTACAGCCGATGAAAACGCCTATCATTGGCGTTTTCTGCCTTCTCCGCAGAAGCAAATGGATCTAGCCAACGTTAGCCAATACTGTAATGCACACAAAATTAGTCACACAAATTGCAGGTAACTGTTATGTTTTTCATTATCACAATTTTTGCCCCCAGTGACTGGGACTACTGGACTGGCACAAAATGAACAAAGTCTGGCCAACTCAGTTAAGCACCCTGGGCTTATGCAGAAAGCTACTAATGATGTCACTAGTTAACACCGGCTGCTAACGCTAGCTAGGAAACATCCTTTTCAGCTCAAGGGTAGCTGACTCTAGCTACCTAGCAACGGATCATTGCAAAATCGCAGCATCCTAAAAAACCGCAACATTCACAGAAAGCACATATGACATCAAAAAGCTGTCAACCAATTCCAGTTTCACATGTCTAACAACAGTACAATAGCTACACACACAATTGCAGGGTGATCTTCCCAACCTGTTAATATTATCGAGGCAGCTGTCCGCTGTCAAGATGTGCCAACGCTTTCTTCCTCCTGAATTAGGAGGCGCTTGCGTCATTTCCGGGCTATATCAAGCTCGGGATGGATGTCTGGATGCGGTCAGGTGGCAGAATTCGGACCTAAGACGCTAGCGCATTAGCATCGATGCAGACTGGCAACACATACTTTCTGGTTTTTAGTGACTTTCAGTCACTAAAAGTTGGCAGTTTTTCAGAGTACTAAAATATAACGTTGCCATTTGACAGTGGTAAATTTCAACCCAGTCTGATAACATGCCTGTAGATGCATATTTATCTGACTGGAATTTTATGCTTGTTGACACTGTTATATGTTTCCATTATTGACTCATATATTTGCGTTCCAGTTGTACAGGAATAGAGATTTAACATACGCTGGTGAGAAAGGAAGGTTGAGGTACAACATAAAAGCCGCAGTGTCTACCATACTACCATAAAATGCTGTACTTCACAGAAAATAGCAAATGCTAATTTATGTCAGGAGTGACTCCACATTGAAAAACTGTGTAATTGTACGGGTGTTTACAGAAGGAATCCTGTACAGTGTAAAATTGTTGGGAAAAAAACACGCTCAGGAGAGAATGTTATCAAAAGGAAAACAGAACAGGTAAAGAGGAGATGGCCTGCATTTCCCGGTTTTTGATTGGGCAGAATAGACGTCAGTCGTGGCCAACTCCCCCTTCTTCCGGAGTCTAAGGCTGTCAGTCCTGCAGCGCTGAGGTCAAGGGGAAAGAGCGATGGCCGCCTTATTCAGAGGCTCCCGGAGTCTGCTTCAACGGAGCAACAACCATGTTGACCTCACAATCGGTAACGGTTTTTCCTAGTATTTTTCCAAAGTTATTCACTGACTGCAGAGACGTGTTTTGTTGTGTCTTAGGGAAAAAAACAATGAGCATTAAATTTCTGCGAATCTTGAATTGGGTGCACTGTAGCTTCAGTCAGGTATCAGAGGTTTTCTAGACATTTAAACCAGACAATAATGTCGTAATTGTCATACATCAGCGCGTGGGTTGATCCGTGCAAAATCTGTATTTTTTCCGAAGTTCACCTAGCAGACAGAGCCTGGTTCTGTTGTGTTTATCCGTTTTTTGTGGCCATTCTTATAACATATATTACCGTGCTTGGCAATAACCACCTTAGAATTACGTTAATGGCATGATAAAGGTTCCGTTTTTATTGCGGTCATAATCGTAATGTGGTAACACATTCACACTTGAAAAAATTGCTACATTGCCAGTCTTGCACTCTGCGTTATCTGACTAGGTGGTTATTTTGTAACACGAGCTGCTTGCTTTAGTTGTGAACAGTTGCACGTGTTGTTGAAGTGTTTACTTTCGCCCACAGAAACATTGTGGTGTTTGTGTATAGGTGCACGAAGAAAACCCCGCCTAAAGCACGGGAAACCCACTGCCTGGATCAATCAGTCTGTGCTAAAACACTCCATGTCTTCAGAGTAGCGAAATTCAGCTTCCTATCTGAGCTTCTGTTGGAGTGCACCACGCACACTCACTCACTCGTTCACCATGTCACCTCCCTGTGCCTACTCTTTGGGCTCCTTTGTTCCAGCACAGGGGCATTGAGGGTGTGGTGGGAGGTTTGTGCTCTGCCTGCCTGCAGTAGAGCCGTGCTGTGTGGAACTCCAGCGCTAACCCCAGCGCTAACGGCTCGGAATGACAGAGCTGCCAGCTCACGCCCTGCATTTACATTCACACTCTGCTGTTTTGAAGTTTCTCTCCTGTCGAGGCTTGTACCTCAAAGTCGGGTATGGTCATCATGATCCTTAAGCTCCCGCCCGCGTTTTTCGCTGACTGTTGATGTCATTTCCCCAGAGTTCTGTGCCAGCATCGCCTGAGACAACGAGTCACAGGAAACCATTTGAGCTTCATCGTCACTGAACCTTCTGCCAAACGTGCCCCAGCAGTCCCCTCTCTTTAGCCCAACACTAGATGCATATATACATGTGTGTGACCTGCTGAGTGTGCGTGCTGTGCTGAGTGTGTGTGACATACTGAGTGTGTGCGCTGTGCTGAGTGTGTGTGTGACATACTGAGTGTGTGCGCTGTGCTGCGTGTGTGTGCTGTGCTCAGTGTGTGTAATCTGTGTCCAGTCAGCCGCTCTATGGCCTCCAAGACCCCTGTGGGGTTCATCGGGCTGGGTAACATGGGGACCCCCATGGCCCTCAACCTTCTGAAGGGGGGGTACCCCATCATCGCCACCGACGTCTTCCCTGAATCCGGCAAGCAGCTGCAGGACCACGGAGCACAGGTGAGACACCTGGGCATACCTGAACTGTATGAGTACACTTCCACACACCTGTTATTGTTATGACCTTTGTTATTTCCCCAGATCCTGTGTGTACAATTAGGGTCTCATTGCTTAGTGTAGGATTCAAAGAGCCCAAATGATTATGATGGATGAGACCCATTTGTATATCTTGTATAACCTGTTTCCGGGTGTGTGTGGGTTCAGATCCTGGACACTCCGGCAGAGGTGGCGGATAAGGCAGACCGCATCATCACCATGCTGCCATCCAGTCCCAACGTGATCGAAGCGTACACTGGTCCCAACGGCGTGCTCAGGTACAGACACACTGTTCCGGATAGGGATGCACCTTAGCACAGACACCACACTTCCACTACCACACCTCATGCACTGGGGGGCAGGGTGGAGCTGGCCTCCTGGGAAAACCTATAAAAGGGGCGGTGGTGTCAAAGGGCGGAGGGAGGAGCCCCTGTGTGAACTGTGAGACAGAAGTGCTCAGGTTAAGGACTTAGCGTTCTCCCTTTGGATCT
>JAFBMS010002895.1:0-23167 GCA_019788955.1 Albula glossodonta
AAGCTCCCAAGGACGAGTGTTACCAGGACCATTCAGAAAAAAATGTGTTTGAGGTTGTTTTGGACATTTGAGAATAGCAACGGTGGACAAGTAATGTACACTTAATACCACTAAAATCCCTTTTAAATGGTAGGAGCATGAAAAATAAGAAAAATTATGACCAGGGGACAATTACAACACGAGTACAGATGTCTGGATTAGACCTCTGGGAGAATATGAGAGAGGTCTCAATGTGTTAACACCGTTCTCTAAGATAAGTCCCTCCAAGCATGCTAGGGAGAACAGACAGATAATAGGAAACAATAATGCTATAAAACCGACAAAAAAGAAAATTGTGAAATGAGCGTATCATTTAATCACCAGGAAGGCTCCACTATGACACACATGCAACTTTTATAGTTCTGAAGTCAAAGAGTGTGCTTTTGTTCCTTTGTAGTTAACATTCATCTATCAGTCTTTGTGGATAATTAATAACAAAATGGTACAGCGTGGCAGTGAGTATCGCACCTTTTATGAAAGTCATAAATGTTTAAGTGCACTGTTTTCAGATGTAGTGTACAACCAATAAAACCAATACAAAATAAATTCCTAAGCCATGTATTCAATGTTTATATATCGCTTCAAAATGGTAAATGTTAGTAATAATCAAATTTTGTTTCAGTTTATGTCAACTTCTTTTTTCAATTTCAAATTCCTTTTACACATATAATCTAAGATGTGAACATCCCTCAGACCTTAACTGTATATGCTTAAAATCTCAAGTAGTCCTATCATTTAAAATCTATTCTGAAACAGGCTATGTTAATGAACATTTTGGGTTTTAGTGTGTGCTGCGCCTGGATTGGTGGCCACCGGGGCCCCCCAAGGCTTCTGAAGGGGAAAAATTGACGTAATTGAATTCGGTATATCTTACTGATTGTGCACTGTGGGACACATTGGATCTGGCCTGCATAGAGATACCTAGAGAATGGCAAGCCATGTGTGAATTGTCAAAAGCTCACTAGACACATTTTAAAGAAAATATTTATCTTCCCTGAATATGATAAATGTTGTTCCCCAAGTCATCCATGAAGTACATTGAAGATACGTGCAGGAAAATGTCCCATTGCACAGCATAGAACAGTTCCTGGACATATCCCCTGAGTGACCTCACAGTAGCAAGGGATTCTGGGATTTTCCAAAGCAGAGTTAATGAAGGATACAAATATCTGTTTTTTTTTTGTTTTCTATTCTAAATGTGCTGAGGTCACAGGACTCCCTAAATTGTTTATGGTGCCTGTCCATGGTTTTACAAAATTGGGTCGAACCTAACAAAAAGGGGAGATGAAAAACGACTGGTGTCATTTGTGTGCGTAGTTGGCCGTGTGTTAAAACACTTAACGAAAGTTGAGGAAAAACTACAACTCCCATGTGCAATGCCTTGGCCTCCAAGGACCATCTTCCCTCTCCCTCCTGAGCTGATTTGAAGCAGGGAGAAGTTACACACGTCTCGTGCGGAGAAGACCGGTAGCTGAACTCTGCCTGTAATCTCACTCCATTATAATTCATAGCTGGGATTTCTGCTTCTCTACCCACCGGTCATTTCCACACGCTTGATCCCTTGACTTTCCTTCACACCCCATCCCTTCCTCCCTCCCTCCCTCCCTCCTTCCCTCCTTCCCTCCATCTCCACTTTGGAGAAAAGAGCTCGTCTCCTTCCTGTTTTTCTTTTCCTTTCAGTGGGTTTTTTTAGTAAATTAGAGAAGGGGCCAGGAGGTGCCTGGTTACTCTCTGTTGTTTAGATTAACCCACCAAAGAGCCACATTCTCCGTTCACGTGTGATGCAATATCCCTTGGCATTAGCCTGATAGATCAGGGGTATGCCGCTTTCTCTACCAGAAACTCTCTTGTGCCTTGCAGTGGCGCATAAAACAAGTAGGCCCATTCCCTCATGCACTCAGTTACTCATTTTTGGGCGATCCTAGCTAGAGTTCTAGTTTGCCTCCAGTGGTATCTGGAGTCGGTCACCGCATTCCTCGTCCATCTGGCTCCGGTTTCTATCTGAGTGCGTAATCCTATTTTTCAAATTTCATGCCGTATCAAAGGCGAGGTTTCTTTTTTTCCTAATGCCAGACTCGAATTTGTTCCAAAATCTATTTACAAGTTATTGTTTTCGATTTGGGGAATACTTTGGAGAAGATGTGTAGTCAAGATGTTTCGGTCGGCGTTCTAGCAGTTGATATAAATCAACACGATTGCATGAACAATGGACCAGATCCTTAGTGTATCGTAAGTAACAAATACACATCCCTTGATATTGGGAAATAGTTTAAAAGTTGTTATTTATGATCAAAGGCTTAAGGACTGCAAGTTCCAAACTCTATTGGCCCCCAGTATTTGAGAAAGAGCGACTGTTTCCATTGGGTCAGAGTTCTGGTGTCTGTCATGTATTGGATGATAGAAATGTAACTAAAATGTGACATAGCTCTAGGAATGATTCTAAAGCACAGAGCCACTGTTTTTCCTCCGAAACTCATCTAATATTAATGAGTATGTGTGTGTGTGTGTGTGTATGTGTGCGCGTTTTAGAATCCTTTACATATTTATGTAAAAATTGTAGTGAATCGCATACATTATGATCGATATCATATGATCACGCTCTCATCTCTTCTGACCGTCCCCGGATGCAATTTGACAGCACTCAGCCGCAGCGTGTAAGCAGGCGTCCGTGCCAGACCGCGCCAGGCCAAGCAAATTGCGGTGTCGCGCTACACTGACCCTCAGCCACTTCAGAATGTCTCCCTGCCGTTCCGGATCACCACCGATGAGTGACTCTTTTCTGCTGTTGTTTTCCCTCCCCTAGCCCTGGTATGGGGCCAGTGACCTTTGATCTCTGTCCCGTGCGAGTTGATGACTAACGACACCCAGCTCAAGCAAGCTGTCAGCTAACCACTCCGTTGTCTATATATCATTCCACGGCATAAATATATCAGTGTACAATTCCACATTTGCCTCTTATTTTTATACACATGTAGTTGTCTCTGTATTGTCGTCCCATAAGTGAAGGGATTTTTTTACAGGGACGTTTTACTAGGATGGTTTTAAAAAGAGGATATTTGTCTTGTGGGACATTTTCATGGTTTTGTTACAATACATGGCTGGATGACTGGTGAATCACACGGAATATGTCTTAGATTTAGTGGTGACTAATTACTTGTAAAATAGCCAAGACACGCCAAATCCATGCCTGTCGCTTTTCCCATCCCCTCCAACTTTTTTTTGTACATTCGAGATGTCAACCAAGATGATTAAGAAGGCAGGCCTTTTTTGTAAAATAATTTTCAGTTTTCTTTTTCTGGTTTTGCAGAGCACTACTATAGCTTTTTTGGGGGTTTAGACAGGGGTGCTTTTTAACGCGAAATCTGATATATCGAATCGTTAAAACAAGGGTCAGAAACACATGGAGCATCGATTCATCCCATGTTCGGCGGGTCAAAAGGCACAAAATCTCTAAGGAGTTTGCATTCCTCTTACCCCTTTTCTGAATAGCGCACGTGGAAAGGAGAACTTGTGGTAACGTAGTCGTTTATTCGAAACGCCCTTGCTATTTTCTGCAGTTCAACGAAGGCTTGGCTCTCGCCGATACACAGCAGCTTAAAGCACGTTCTGCACAGATTGACATGTGTTTATTTTATATGGATATGAAATAAATAGTCTGTGTACTGTCTCCACATCCCGAAGATGGAAAAAGCAGTGTGTCTTTCCAACATCTGGTCTGAACCAATGGGCACGAGCAAACACAGATGGCTGAGTGTGCAGCCTAGCTGCTAATATCTGGCTGTGATTTTCACAAGCTCTGCTTGCGACTGATAATTAATCACATCCTCAAGAGGAAGCATATAAATGCCAACTGTATTGTATGTTGACATATGTAGGGATTTCATTAATACATTCATACGATTTAACAGTTTTATGGCCTGTGATGTGAAGACAGATTCGATTGGCCAGAATTTCAGATCGGTGACAAGAAACGTCCTTCGACATTACCTCCTCTATAAGTGTGCCTATTCGTACTTGTTACAGTTGTGGCAATTTTCAGTTGTAATCTTTTTGTGGTGTGACATTTCTTACTCCATGGCATTATGCAGAACATGGTATCAATTTCAATTCCAATATTAAGTAGCTGTATAAGAACAATAAGAAAACTAAATATTATATAATGTATGGCTGTTGAAATGTAGTTCTAAAAATATATTAAAAAATAATAGCTCCCTACATTAAGCCAATGCTAATAACTTATGAAAGCTTCAAAGGTTTATCACAGCATTTCGCACATGCGATTTCAATGACATGATTTCTGATTGGGGCAAACAAAACACCTCAGCCAATCACATATTTTATTTTGTTGAATAAAATGAGAATAGTGTAATGGTTAGGGAATTCACGTTGTAACTTAGAAGCTGCAGATTCGATTTCTTTTGTACCTTCAAGCAAGGTACTTTACCTGAATCTCTTCAGTAAAGATCCAGCTGTATAAATTGATAGTGTGTAATATGCAAACTGTAACGGTGCTTACTCAGTGTTGAAAACAGGAAGCAGACACATACACAGACAGACAATCCACTGGACTGTCTGTGGATTTTTGCTTTTAGTACTCAAAGCATTCTCAAAGCATACAAACCCCATTTTATATACTACATTTCCCATAATTCATGTGCTAAAATGACTCAGGCTGCACTTGTAGGTGAAACGACAGATCTATGTGGACAGTTCTGCATGTACCTAAAATGTCTGCTGTGCTGACACCTACGCGGACGTCCACTTTGAGTCTGTTTTGAGACCATTTATGTCCATGAGGAACCCACGGACGTCTGTCCACATACTCTTTTTGGGCTTCTAGGAATTGGCCTTAAGTCAGTGTCTGGTAAAAGCATAAGTGTAAAGGAGAGCCGGGAACTGAAATGTCTGTTGCATGCCCTCTACCAGAAAATGCATAGAACATTTATCAGTCTACAGTCATTTTCAGTACCTTTGTCATACAAAACTGCAGTTATGAGGTGTACTGAAAACATAAACTCAGCTTTTTTATCAGATATACAGCACGTCAGGTAAGAGAAAGATTTAGTTTGTCATTAAAGTCAAACTTAAGGATTAACATTGTCTATTTAATACATTACTAAAGATTGCGTTGTTGAAATAGGTCTGTGCATCTAGGCAATCTTTTTGCCATATTCTTGACGTCCATATATCCTATATGTCCAAATATTACTCTTTCATGGACTCATCTGGTTTTTGGTCGGGTGTTTTTTTTTTTTCCCCCATCTGCTGGTAGGAGTGTGTGTGCTATGTGTGTGTGTCCTGTTGTCAGTCTGTGGGATCTCCTCTTCAAACAAACGTTTGCTGGGAAAGCATGCTTCAACCTATCAGGAGACACCCACCCCCGCACTGCTGCTCCACTCAGGGGGAAGGAAGGGAAGGGGTAGGCCATGCCAAAGCAACCCAGACCTGGAGAGAGGTTAGAAGAATCTCCTCACCTTTGCCAGCTGCGGCTAGGCTTGGCTAGGTTAGGCAGACGGCCCATTGTCCCTGAAAGAGCGCCTGTTTTACCTCTCCGAAAATGAAAACCGCTTAACCTCAATATTTATGGAAGTTTTAAAACTGCACAGGTAGTCTGTTGTATAATGTTGACATTTTTTATTCGGTGGGGGTGAATACAGCACAGCTGCTTCATCATCCATTTTTTATAATTGTTTATTTAGGTGGCAGGAAAATTCGAAGATTTTTGTGCCGTTTTGAAATCCTGTAGGTCTATAACACAGGACAGGCTTGAAACCTTCAATATAAAGGTGTCTCCTCTTGCACATTTGTAAATTTGACAACAGTTGTGCCAAACTGGAAACCAGCTGAGACAAAACTATATATAATACCTTTTATTTACTTTCCTTTCAATGAAATTAGTTCGACCATTCATTCTGCTTTGACTGACTTCCCATAAGAAAACGTTTATATATGATAAAAAAAAGTAATTAAATGTATAAATATGTGTATGTTGTGTGTAGCTGTTCACAGTTCACAAAGTGTTGGATTGTAAACACTAGATACTCAGACACAGAATTAGAAAGAGCAATTTCCCTGAATTTAATTCAGCAGGTCACCTATTTATGATTCTCCTCTGATAAATTATTTAAAAACAGGCTCTGACCTTTGCGGTCTTTTTTCCCATAATGCATAAAACACAAAGGCTTTCCAGTAATCCCTCGCGGTCGATGGTATTCTTGTGGTTTGACCTGAGCTGCTCTGCCAAGTCACTGGGCAGCTCAGCACAGCTTGATGCTAATCACTTCAAATTAAGAGGAAAAGATGCTGAGAGAGCAGAAGAAATGGGTTCTACTAGTGGCTGGGAAAGGGAGATTTTAAGTCTGTATAGTGCTGTCATTGTGGATGATGCCTTACCATTGTAGATATTAGCTAGCATAACTGTTCTGCCTACGGATGGCTATATGCAGTTTTGGGTTTTTTCAGTTATTGCTAATATGCGCACCCCAGCTCAGAATGTAATTTTTAATTTTTCCCTTTGACACAACAAGATAACTGTAAGAAGTTACTGTCCTTGCCTGAATCTGAAATCTTGAGGCCCGAAAACATCTCAGGGAAAAAGGGTGCGTGTGGTCGATTTCTAGTTTACAGTTGTTTGCTCAAAAAAAGTAAATGAATAATAAAACAACCGTTTTCTGTCAAGTAAGTGTTTTTTTTCCCTCTCTTCCTTTCCATGGTCGAGATGCGGAATGTGCCTGCTGTTTTTGGCAGCCGTGCCCAGTGACTGAACACTGATGTTGGGTGGGTGGGCCTCAGTGTGGGCCAAGATTTCATCCGCTTCATTTGGATGCTGAATGACACTTCCATTGAAAACGCGATTTTTCAATGTGTCACATTTCAGCAATCCTGAGCCAGTCTTGATGAAATTTTACATACCAACTCTGAACGCGAGGGTCTGGGTTTCATTAAAATCCATTTGGGTTACATTAAAGAGACAATTGTGAAAATGCTAATTTTTTGTAGTTTATTGTTGAAAATCTTTTGAGTGGACAGATTCCCATGAAACTTCTTACAGATTGGAAATCGTTATGTTGTTATGTTGTAGCGCACCAGGCTTGGGCCTTTTGTATAAATGGAATAGTGAATTTGTGAAATTTAATTTTAATGTTAGCATTTGGCTAGGTATCTGCGGTCACAACAAGAATTCTCTGGCATTAGTTTCTTGAGTTTCTTGTGTTTTTATGGTACCATGATGACAGGAGGACTCATCATCCCATTCAGATCAGTTTTGGACCAAGCAATGTAATGTAACAGCGACACCACAGTGGTAACATGTTACTAATTATAAAACAGAGCTGATCCCTATTAATACTTCGGAACAAAAGCATCAGAGAACACAGAGGCCAGAGAAAAGAGAGACCCCTTATGGATGATGTATAACTTGTATTACCATGGGAGAAGCTAACAGGCGAGCAGTATGTCCATGCCCATTGCTAGTGCAGCTAACATACAGTAGCTAGCAAGTTCGCTAGCTCACAGATGTTACTGGCTAAGGCAGCAAACTGAAATTTTTATATTAAATTCAAATGAGATGCTATCATGTATGCAGGGCAAAAATTCTGATGGAGCAGCAGTGAAGAACTTGTGAATAGATTCCACATGAGAGCACAAAAGAGCAAAAGAAAAGTTCCTAGCTGGCCAAATATCCCACAGCTGACAGCTAAAACAGGTGATAATAAACACCAGTTCATCACCAGTTTATCTGCAGCTAGATTGATTGCCTATGTATTTCATTGATTCATACAATCTCACTGGTTTTAGCTGCTGCAACAGAGTTGCTTTTAGTGTGAAAAATGTATTTCATCGTCACCGTAGAGTTGGATTATAAAGTCTTGTTCTTTGATAGAACAGAACCCTGTATGCTGCTATTTGGTGTTCTCCATTGTAGGATGTAATTGGTGACCTGCTGCTTGTTTCTACGGAGGTCTTAGTATACCCCTGTGCTATGGAGCGTTAAACCTGCATCTACTTAGCTTGATGAGGTGATGATGGGATGGTTTTGGTGGCACGAACTTAGCATAAACTCGCTCATCTGTTAAATTGAAGTCAGCCTACTTGAGTTTAGGGCAATAAATCTGAGCCGGCTTAAAGATACAGCCTTAAAGTGCAAAGTTCCTATACTCCAGGATGCTAACACCCCCATACACACTGCTAAACAGTTTCAGTAGTGGTTACATGAACACCAGGATGAAGTCAGACTCATTCCTCCAAAACTACCAGATCCAAACAACGTGTAACTTTTATGGGAAGTTCTGGAACATAGAGTGCAGACACAACTTGCACCTTCTTCAACCCTG
This sequence comes from Albula glossodonta, assembly GCA_019788955.1. Lineage (NCBI taxonomy): Eukaryota > Metazoa > Chordata > Actinopteri > Albuliformes > Albulidae > Albula > Albula glossodonta. The sequence continues at coordinate 8,373 of JAFBMS010002895.1, forward strand.
AAAGAACTGGGCATGATCCATCATGAAGAATGGTCCAATTTCCAAGCAGAAACTCTTCATTCCAAGAATGATGTAGCACTGAAGCACTAAACAACGGTTTGCATTGTTTTTACATGTTGCAGATAAATTATTCATGCAATTATATTTTCAGTGTGTGAAACCAAAACTCTTACATTCCCTCAAACGTTAACTGAGTGCACTTGATGTACTTGTCATAGTTTTACCATAGTTATGGTGACCAAATTGAAGTATCGTGCATCTACCATGTATCTACCTCTACTGTAAAGAGGTTTTTGAAGTTTTTTATTCTCTGAGAATGTACATCTGAAATCAGGAAAATGTAATGTTGTGTTGTGTTTTGGAGTCAGTCTTGGAGGAGCTACGTGAATGAAATTGAAGGGCTTGTTTCCTCTAAATATAAAAATCTGACTCAAAGTGGAGAAAAGATTTTTTTGGCCTCCTGGAGCCTGTCAGACATGTCCACCGATCGGAAATCTGGAAAAATGCCATGTCCAGGGGTCTTTATTACATGTGGGATGTCCAAGAAAAACACAAAAAAGCAGCGCTTTTTATCTCCAGCTTTTTACCCGAGCTCTCATGTGGCCACGGTTTCTTTAGTAACAACATTACCAAGTGTATGAATACTGACAAGAAATATCAAAAATGATTTTGTGCGTATTTGCACGAGATGAATTGTCTGCTATCATGAACTGTCTGAAATTAAAGAGGGTTTTTTATTTAAAAGGTGGCACTTGACACAATACAAGCCGTGATTCATTCTACTTTGAGAGACACACCAAATACAGTCACCTCAATTGGACGCTCGCTAAAGATGAGCTAATAGGTGATGCAAGAAAAATGTTTTAATGCGCTTTGTTCTATGTTCTAAAAATGTCAAAAATAATTTTGGATTATTCTATTCCTCCCACCCTCCTCAGTGCTCTTCACCGCTAACTTCGAGCACAGCTTGTAGGCCGACATAAAATATGAAGTGAACGCAAGCAAACTTTGATCAAGAGCGGTGAGTCGTAAAAACCTTATTCCTCTTAAACCCTCTCCCTATCAGTGGAAATATCCCTTCTCGAAGCCAGGACTGAGACTTCTCCCCTTTTGGAATATGTAAATGATAAAACATATCATCTGGGAAAGTCAAAAGTAAACATGAAATGTCAATTTGTTAGAATTAAGTAGAAGATCCAAATGGAATTTTAAACAAACAGCTCAAAAACGATTTTGTTTGCAACTCCTTTTCTCATTGGTATTCTCAAGTATTTATCAAATCTAAACGACACTGTTTATTGAGAAAAAAGTTTGAACAATAATTGTTTAAAAATTGAAACGTTTACTGATTTGTAATTGTTTTATTCGGATCTACTTAAAAGTCAGTGGGTTTATAATATGTTAAGCAACTACAGCTTCCAAATGTTCTTGTATTTTTTTATCTGCTATTCACACTGAGAATTTGGCCATGGGGAACAGAGGCGCGGCAAGATTTCACTGAAGCATACATATTACGTGAATATGAAAGGGAAGCTATGTTAGAGCGTGTTGTGTTGGCCTCTGTTCGACGTTCTGGCAAGTGCAGCCATAGGGCTAATTGTACATCTCCACCCCTATGCTGTACTGTACTTTGCCTAACAGGGATCAGCTGTGCCGCGGCGTTCTCGGCCGTCAGCACTTCCTCTCCCCTCTAATCGTTTCTGGCTGCTATGGAGACAGACATGGCCCTGGCTTGCTGGTGTTGCGAGCTAGGCTAAATGTGGGTTTTTGTTTAGGCTGAGCGAGTGTGACTAGCGATCACACTTGCACTTTGGCCTACACTGAAATACTATGTGAGACTGACCCACGTAGAACCACACATTCAACACAGTAATGTGCCAGCGACACATTTAGCTAACCTTGAGTGCCAATTAGACATGGAAACAGTCAAAAACGTTTAAAATGAGCACTCGTTTAATTGTTTCCAGACATGACATTTCAGCACTTTGGCAGACAGTGCTAGCAGGAAACTGTTGATACGAACATTTTAATCTGACCTTAAAATTAAAAGGACAAAGTAGTCATCAAGGTTGTCTGACACAGAGTCTACCGGCAGCTAAACAATACTGGAATGTCAAGCCTTACTCATTCTAAAGCCACTATTGGTAGTACATTGGATTAGCTAAAGGAAGAGGTTATTTTCGTGTTAACCTGAATACATTGTATGGTAGTGATGAACGTGGTTCTCCTGGATGCAAAGAAATGGAGTGAAGTCCAATTTTCTGTTGAAGTGATAGTTGTTCTGTCCTGTTTTTAGGAGGACATGCATTTGTGAAAGGTTTATTTGTGCTGTCCTCTGTTGAGGTGAAATGGTTTGTGTGAAAGGGTTAGCTGTGCTGCATCCTCACATAAGACACTGGAGCTTTGTGAATGAAAAGGCACACGGTTTTCATTTAAAAAATGCTCTAAAAACCCCAAACAGCCACCCGGATATCTGATTGGCTATGCGGACAGCCAGTGAAAGGCTTGCTTGTGGAATTGGAATGTGTTCTGTTTTATAAATTTAAACAGTTAGCCAGGGTGCCCCAAACTTCCCCTTTCCTGTCGGAAAGATAGCAGGAGTAAGAGTGAACTGAAAGGACTGTCTTTTGTGTGTGTGTGTGTGGGAGAGAGAGAGAGAGAGACCCTCTCCCACCCACTTTTGGAATTCATTTCAAATCAAACTCAGCGTAAATGGAAGGATCACTTACATTGTACATTTCCAAAGGCGCTTTAGAAAATTCTGCTTACCATGCTTCTTTTGACATATTGTAATAGCAACGGTACAGCTAGGAGGGAGCTTTAAAAGCGCTTCGCTTGACACGTTTTTCCTCATTTCGAAAAAAAGGAATCGGTGCAGTGCACACTGGGAAGCAGCTGAGCCGCCGCAGGCGAGACTGAACGGGAGTCTGATTTCCTGCGTCTGGTTCGCCCGCACGTCCCTCTTCCCCTCAGAGACCCACCGCCCCGCGCTCTGCAAACTGCTCCCAGCTGCCTGCCAGCAACGGGAGCTCCATGGCTCGGGTTTCCCATCAGAAAAACCCCCAGCAGCAGAGGGAGAGAGAGATGGAGAGCATGCGCAAATGAAGCTTGCTGCACGCGGTTTCTTTCTAGGAGAACCTCGACACAAACGGAGGGGGTGGAATGCGTGATGCGTGTCGGGTCTCTGTGACGTGGCAGCAGGCTGTCCACAGTGGAACAAATGGCACAGAAGCTTTGAAATGACTTGGTACCATAGATCCTCAGTAGTAGGGACAATGGGATGGACCAGACAAGAGGGTCTATTAGGACCTACCATGAAAGTGTTGCATCATGGGAATCTCTCCATGTGAATGAATAGAACTCAGAACAGCTTACCATCCACATCCTAAAAGACTAGACTAAGCATGTGAATAGCCCAATTCAAAACACTTTTTCCTAGACTGAATCAACATTAATTCAAATTGGTGAGTTTAACCAGCACCAAAATGAACTGTTTGTTGAGGGGGAAAGCAAACATTGTGTTTGCTAAGATGGTGCACAGACACCGTGCCGTTCACCGGGTTTTGGTATGTGGTGTGCTGCAGCATAAATCTGGATGCTGATTGGTGAGCACAGTGGGGTTAAAAGCAGCAGACGGCCCTGATTGGGTGGGTTTGAGTCTGGCCAGCCTGTGTGCTGTAATGAGAGAGTGATGTCATGTGTGTCGGCATATGAACACACATGGGTTGTCTGCAGTTTTCAGAGATTGTTCCATCTGTTACACATAAAGATTGAATCTGAACAGGAAGGAGGACCAGGATTTGTAGAACAGCTCTGTATCAGCACGTATACCTTTACCTTCACACTAACTCCTCACCCTCCCCCCAAAACTGTACACTAAATCCCATGACCTCCACTAAAACTGAACACTAAACCCCACAGCCTCCCACCAAAACTGTACACTAACCCAATGACCTCCACTAAAACTGAACACTAAACTCCACAGCCTCCCCCCAAAACTGTACACTTACCCAACGACCTCCACTAAAACTGTACACTAACCCCTCACCCTCCCCCCAAAACTGTACACTAAATCCCATGACCTCCACTAAAACTGAACACTAAACCCCACAGCCTCCCCCCAAAACTGTACACTAAATCCCATGACCTCCACTAAAACTGAACACTAAACCCCACAGCCTCCCCCCAAAACTGTACACTAAATCCCATGACCTCCACTAAAACTGAACACTAAACCCCACAGCCTCCCACCAAAACTGTACACTAACCCAATGACCTCCACTAAAACTGTACACTAAACCCCTCACCCTCCCCCCAAAACTGTACACTAAACCCCACAGCCTCCCCCAAAACTGTACACTAACCCCACGACCTCCCCCAAAACTGTACACTAAATCCCATGACCTCTACTAAAACTGTACACTAAACCCCACAGCCTCCCCCCAAAACTGTACACTAAATCCCATAACCTTCACTAAAACTGAAACTAAAGCCCACAGCCTCCCCCCAAAACTGTACACTAACCCCATGACCTCCACTAAAACTGAACACTAAACCCCACAGCCTCCACCCAAAACTGTACACTAACCCAATGACCTCCACTAAAACTGTACACTAAATCCCATGACCTCTACTAAAACTGTACACTAAACTCCACAGCCTCCCCCCAAAACTGTACACTAAATCCCATGACCTTCACTAAAACTGAAACTAAAGCCCACAGCCTCCCCCCAAAACTGTACACTAACCCCATGACCTCCACTAAAACTGTACACTAAACCCCACAGCCTCCCCCAAAACTGTACACTAAATCCCATGACCTCCACTAAAACTGTACACTAAACCCCTCACCCTCCCCCCAAAACTGTACACTAAACCCCACAGCCTCCCCCAAAACTGTACACTAACCCCACGACCTCCCCCAAAACTGTACACTAAATCCCATGACCTCTACTAAAACTGTACACTAAACTCCACAGCCTCCCCCCAAAACTGTACACTAAATCCCATAACCTTCACTAAAACTGAAACTAAAGCCCACAGCCTCCCACCAAAACTGTACACTAACCCAATGACCTCCACTAAAACTGAACACTAAACCCCACAGCCTCCACCCAAAACTGTACACTAACCCAATGACCTCCACTAAAACTGTACACTAAATCCCATGACCTCTACTAAAACTGTACACTAAACTCCACAGCCTCCCCCCAAAACTGTACACTAAATCCCATGACCTTCACTAAAACTGAAACTAAAGCCCACAGCCTCCCCCCAAAACTGTACACTAACCCCATGACCTCCACTAAAACTGTACACTAAACCCCACAGCCTCCCCCAAAACTGTACACTAAATCCCATGACCTCCACTAAAACTGTACACTAAACCCCTCACCCTCCCCCCAAAACTGTACACTAAACTCCACAGCCTCCCCCCAAAACTGTACACTAACCCCACAACCTCCACTAAAACTGAAAACTAAAGCCCTTACCCTCCCCCAAAACTGTACACTAACCCCATGACCTCCACTAAAACTGAACACTAAACCCCACAGCCTCTCCCCAAAACTGTACACTTACTCCAGCACCTCCTCCAAAACTGTACACTAAACCCCTCACCCTCCCCCCAAAACTGTACACTAACCCCACGACCTCCCCCAAAACTGTACACTAAACCCCTCACCCTCCCCCCAAAACTGTACACTAACCCCACGACCTCCACTAAAACTGTACACTAAACCCCACAGCCTCCCCCCAAAACTATATACTAACCCAATGACACCCACTAAAACTTTACACTAACCAGAGAGCCTCCACTGAATCTGTACACTAACCCCACTGCCTCCCCTAAAATCTTGCGCTAACCCCCCTTCCATGGCCTACTCTAAAGCTATATGCTACCCTCATCCTGTACACAATCTTTCCCCCTACAGCCTCCACCATAACCCACAGTGGCAGCAGCTCTCTTCCCTGTGGATTCTGGGACTGGCAGCTTGGACCCCAGCACAGTATTTTTTCAGCCCAGACATATTGCTTCTTATTGGAACAACTGCTTGCTATTGGCAAGACTTCTGCCAGTTCCTTCCAGGCCAAAAAATTAAACTTATTCCATGAAATTAAACGGAGCACTGAGCTGAAATGTTTTTCTTTCTGCTCTTTTTTTTTCTATCGTCACTCTTTTTTCATCCGGCGATCTTATGTTTTTCTCACATGACATCTTCTCAAATCTTCGTCAAGCTGACCGGTGTCCACCTCCCACCTCCCACCTCCCAAACCTACCTCGCGATAGGTTTAAAATGGTGTCCAATAGCATAATGTCGCAGGTCAGGCCACATAACTAAACTCATGTGGAGTATTAGTCAATATTAAAAGGCCTTAGGGGTTGTTGACACATTTTTGACTAATGTCAATAATTCAATATTACTTCTGTTGTAATCATTGTCTTCATTACTGACCTTCCCTCCCCACTTTGGCCTTCGGTTTGCCTTCCCAAATTGCACTGAGAGACATATAGCCTACATTAGTGAGTCTCGCCTTGCCTTCCTTTGAGTCTGTGGTCATTATTTCCATCTGTGTTCTCGCTGGAACGGAATATTTTCCAGGCGCTACATCTGTATCCTCCTGTCTTATCCCTTCTTTTGATATATTGTTGCATTTGATACAAGATTATTTGCCGGGTAGTATTCCATGGGAAACCTTGGTTGGAAAAGATCAAGAAAGTCCTTGTCTCTCACCCAACCAGACAACCACATACATATTGTTGCAACATTGTTCTACAAACAGGATTACCCGGGAAGCATAAATCATACTCTTAGGCAATTTAATGTTATGCTTTTGATCAATTGCTTCGTTTTGGTTCTGCTTAATTCAACTGTGACTTTTGATCTTGACCAAGAAGGACAAAAGAAATCAAGATGGACCGATCTTGTCTCTGACAAATTGAAATAAATGTCCCCGTGAGGGCGAATGTAATGTGCACATGGCTGTCTTGAATATATTGAGGGATTTTCATTGTGTCAACAACATGTTTCATAAAACGTGTCATTGATGATCCACTTTTATGAATCATTCGTTGAGTATGCTAACCTCTTTTGCCGATATGTTGCTGTGGTAATCTCAGTATGAAAGCCAATCACGCACTTGCCAAGATAGTGTTATGTGAGTAGCAAGAGCATGGCAGACCAGCAGTGGAATCTGATTGGCTTGCGCAGCAGACAGACAGGTGGTGAGGAGGGCAGACTCCATCCTGTCTGACCACACCCCCTTCTTACATCATGAGTTTCTGACTCCACCCTCTGGCTCCCAGCTTTGATTCCCCATGCTTTTAACAGATACAATCACCTGTTTGTCCCTGTTGCCCTGTTGCCCTCAGAGAATAGGACAAATTCATCTAGCTCCTCCTATTCTGTCATTGAGCCTATCTGGTCATGCTTTAGACACAATGATGACGGTAACAACAATGATATCTATGAGATCATCTGTTGTTGTGTATATAGGGATAGCTTTTGAGTGGTTGTTATTGCTGTCTTTTTTATTTGCCTATTCTGTAGGTACTGTATATTTATATTGGCTGACATTTATTGAATGACTGGTTACCCATTGTATTCTTTACTGATATCATACAAGTATCATGGTGTAAGCTACATTTAAGCTTAACCTGCTACAGCAGGGGTTCTCAGCCTGGGGGGAAAGAGTTGAGAAATAATGAATTTTTTTTTTTAATAAATGAAAAATGCCGCAGCAGGTGGTGCAGATAGTCGATTTTAGAAAGTACAGCCTTTAGCCTCAAAGCAAGCTTATTTCCTTAACTAAGCGCAGAAATGGTGTCTGCTTCTTTGCAGACAAAATGACATTGCCTTGCTTCAGCGGTGCAATGGAATGAATGATGAATGGAAATGTTGATGTCTCCAAACTTCTTCAGCCATGTAGAAAACACAATGATAGCGGATGTCTCTCCCCTGGTAGACTACATACCATTTCTGCACAACTCGTTGGACCGAAAAAGCCATTCAGGCACTATTTCATGGACAGTTACAATTCATTTGTGGAGGTCCAAGAACCGTTAATTTGGCCTTCCAATAATGCTGTAATGCATATTTTTAAAAATCATATCACATCATGGCTGAGTCGAATTGTGAACTCCAAAATGTGAAATTGATACACCATCACTTCCCAACCAACAGCATATGATTACAATGTTTGTTAGCTAAGCACGTATCTGGGAGTTAAGAGGACTTTGCTCAAAAGAAATATTCAATTCTGCTCAGGCTTACGGTATCATTAGGTTAAGAGTCTGACGCACATGGCTACAGTGAAAATGAAGGTATCTGAAAAGTACATTTATGAAAAGCACTACGCTCAGCTACAGTTTTTTGTGATGCCAAGAAATGTGACAACTAAAACTGTCCAGCACCTACTCAATCACAGAATGTATAGTTATGAGACTATCAAGAGAGGCTCGTGGTTAAGTGCTTCAGACGTTAAGACTCAAGGACTGAATCAGTCAAACCGTGGGAGTGGATTTTGGGGTAGGACAGAGTGGATGTGGCGGTCTGGGCTCGGAGAGCTGAATCCCATAATCACCATCCTAACTTGCTCCAGCTCGGCCGGGAAAGGATCCAGTCCGTCAGCGGATCCGCCTCAACGAGCCTGAGAAACGATCTGCTCCGTAGGGAAGGCCTGTCCCAGAATCCCCTGGCCAAGGCACAGCGCAGAAAGCTTTTGATTGGTCTCATTAGTCAGGCAAATGGCACATGATGGGAAGGCATTACGCCTAGTGGACACTTTTTTTACACAGGGGCAAAATTGTGACATGACAGTTAAAATAATGGTGAATTAAATTTATTTAAATGACTACTGGAAAACTAATTTTATTCATGAACAAGGCACTTACTGTAACTGGAATTTTTCAGCAAAAAGAGGTAAAAACATAAGTATCAAAAGTAAATAGCAAATATACAAGATTACCAACTATACAAAAACATGTCAGTGATTTGTCAAATAAGATGTCCGATATACATGTACATGTACCTGCTTCTCCCAGCAGTCAAATAATCATGACAACGATTAATAACAAGTTTCCTTCAGACTGGTCTTTGCTTAAAATAAGCATTGGGAAAGCGCAATGTTATTTCCTCATTATTTGTCGCTTGCTTTTTTATGATTGGACTGTGTAAGTACTGCTTGTGGACAAAGTATTGATCTGATTTTACATATGTACATCGTTATAGCATTAATTCATCCTAATGCAAGTAGATTTGGATTAAAATGATGGAAGTCTGTTCATGATGTGACAAGAGAATTGCTATAACAGTCTGCATTTGCAAGATAAATTAAGACTTGCAGAACAGGGGTAGGCCAGCATACTAAGCACACTTTAGCCACAAAAGGTATTTCATTAAAGATGGCTATTCATTACTCTTCATTTTCAAGAGTCTCTTGACAGTATCCACGACCAACACGAGTTGTGTATAATAGATTACATCTTGGGTATACTGTCGTATTTTCCACTCAGCTAAAACGTGCTTTTTAAATACACATTAATCACATTCATTTATACCGAGAGTAACTGACTATTGGTTTGCTTCTTTTGGCAAGGAACTAACCATGGAATGTACAGGTTTACCCATAAGTCTCTGGACACCCTGTAGTGAAACGCTCATTTTCTGAGAAGGTGAAAATGTGAAGGAACAGAATTTGGATAGCCAAAAAAAAAAAAAATCGATGTCCTTTTGCGTAGCCAATAATTCCCACAATGTGCAAAGCAGCTGTCTTTTGGAAGAGACATCAGGAGGGAGACTTTATGGAAAAACAATTACAGCTGAATCCAGATCTCGGCCTTTTTTTCCACTGATGCCAGCAGAGAAATGTGGTCCCCCGTTTACGTTGTGCTTAGACCCAGGTGTGCTGTTATTCTAAGAAAAAGCAGGCTAAGCTAAAACACACATTCCCATTATATAAAGACGTCCTGGCGGGGCCTTTGGGACTCCTGCAAACGATTTTGTTTTAATTAGTTGTTTGTCTTTTCACATTGTCTTTCAGTTTGGCTTTTGTTTGGCATGTTGACTATGTTTGTTGTGGCTGAACTTAGCACTACTGAGAAGTGAAAGACAGCAGGTACAGGGAGCTATAAAAGGACACTAAGCGGTCAACCCTACCCCCAAAAAAACAGCTTAGGGATTTTGGGACAGCTTGACCCCTCTAAATCAGGACTCCGGTGGACTCCAGACAGGGATTTACAGACCCCCAGATTTCCCAGCTGTCCGTAGGACACTTGGACACGGCTTCCCTGAGAAACAAGATAGAGACGCTAAATAGTTTCAACCCCTGACACTCTGTTCAGTGCATCTGCCAAGGGAAGATAGACTTTATGACTGTTTCTGCCAAGTTTCGTCGAGTGTTATCTTTCGGTAGTTGAGCTGGCTTGATTTGTCACCTCCAGTTGGTTCAAACACATGCTGGAGCTCATGATTTGTCAGAAGTTGTTTCTGATCATCCGTCTATCTACAAAAAAAAACATATCCAGAAGATGAAAGGTCTAGTCTTACATTGTCTGGATCACACTGCCTTAATGGTGCGAGTCTGACGAAAGAGGCTATTTCAAACAAGACACTTGAGTTAAAGTGGGCGGCTTAGTTTTTGGCTGTAATGAAAGCCTGCATTCGCTGTAACCTGGAAAGCAGGCATGGCTGCCATTTTAGATTGAAACAAGCTTCTCTCCCCCCTGCTCAGCACTCACGGCCATCTAATTCCATCATCGTCTTCCATTCAAATTTAGTTTGTAAGACTTAAAAATATCTTTTTTTTATTTCTTAAAGTGGATTGCAATCTTATTCAGTTAATTTTAAAAAGTATTAGATGACCCTTTCATTCGGCACAGATTATATATTTTTTGTCGTTAAACAACAATTCAGGAATCACATATGTCACGGAATACTACACTAAAGCATCGAACACTAAGTATAATAGCAAAGTCATCAGCAGTTTCGAAAACTGTTAGAGAAAGTGGGGCTCCTAACAATCGTGGAGGACCTGGTCGACCACAGAAACACCACCATCACCATCAGATAGAAGGTACTTAAAGCTTTCACCTTTGAGAGATGAGAAAGGGAAAAATCAGGCTCCCCTCTTGCTTCAGATCTGAAAAACTCCACAGCTGTTTCTGCGATCCTTCCACTGTGAGAAGACGACTCAACACTATGGGTCTAAACAGATGTTCTGCTGTAGCAAATAGCCACAACTGAGAAAAGGGGAAAAAAAATGACAAAAGAGGCAAAAAATTGCACTAGAACGTCAAAACTGGACACCTGAGATGTTCAGAAATGTTTCATGGACCGATAAGTCAAAATCTTAGGTGTCTGGAAGTGACAGAATGCAGTATTTATGACGTTAAAACAATGAAAGACTCTTGGAGCGATGTAACAATCAGTCAAGCATGGAGGAGGATCAGTGCAAGGATGTATCACAACATCTGGAGCTGATTATTTTAGACTGAAGGCATCACGAACACTGATAGATACAAACAAATGCATCATGCAAAACACTCTGGATTATGGTTGATTGGGAACAAATTCAGCAAGATAAGCAAGATAACGACCCCAAGCAAATTGCTAAGAAGATCAAGACGTAAATTTCAAACAAATAAGTCACCGATGTACTCCAAACAATGAACTGTCCCCCCTGGAGTCCAAACCTCATCATCATTGAATTGTCTGGGATGACTTGGATCGTGAGAAGCAGAAAATAGAACATCTAAGACTGAACTTCGGAAGTGTTTACATGGCAAAGTACCCCTGCAGATTTCTTTGAAACACTCAAAGCAAGTCTACCAAAAAAGAATGGAAGCTCAAATAAAAGCAAAGTGTGGACACTCTAAAGTACTGAAAAATTTGATATTATATTTAGATGTGGAGGCTTTCGTGTAATTGACACTGAAAAACGAACAACCTGCTCTTAATGGCCATTTTGCTTGGAAATTAAACAAACAAAAGGGTGCACTGTGACCTGCACAGTACTGTATCAGGTATCTCATCCATTTGACAGTGATTTCTAGCAAAATTTGATACGCCTGCTCAGAACTTTTCAATAATCAGAAAGCAGCCAAGCTCCATAAAAATGCATGTCATATTTTTAATATACAAAGATCAAATTTTTATTACTTTTTTGTATACAAAAAACTCTGTGTTAACTGAACTATTCTCTCTCGAACTTCAGAGCAGTTTTGGCTGATGATAGTAGTTCCTTTTGTTGTATGCGCTTTCATTTTTAAAAAAAATAAAATTATTTTACTATTGCATTTACATTATTTTAGTATTAATTGATAAAAATGTTGTTAGAAATGTAACTGCAAGCAAATATTTATGAGGATAAGGTTACAACACCGACAGTTTTATTTCTGCTGCCTGCCAGATCCTCAAACTAACTGCATTCTGCACTAAAAGGAGTATGACTGGAATTATCTAAAATGGAGATCTGTACATCTCCACTGGCCTCAGTTCATAGGGCATGGTAAAATTTTTTGAATATGCTTGCACATGTTTAAAAGTCATTACTTAACTGCCCTAGCTGAAGAATGTGCTTCTGCAACACATTGTTTTTATTGTTTACGTCTTCACTTTGGAATTTAACTGTGATGTGAACTGGCCTTTCGAGGTAGAAAGTATGGAAATTCTGAGCAAAAAATGACATTTAAGTTGATGCTAAGAGCTGACGGAATCCTCAAAAGACTGGAAATTCATGAGCATGTAAGCAGAGTTGAGTGGGGCTCAAGGCTGTTTACGCTCTCTCCATCCTCCATGTCCTTTCCTCTGCTCCACTCGAAATTTGTTGTCGTTTTTTGTTTGTCTCAATATTTACCATATTGATTGCAAAGTTGGCCAATTAAAAGACAGGCAATTTGCTCAGTCATAAAACTTCTCATGTAAACACAGGCCATAGGCTGTCCAACACTAAAAGACAGGATTCTCCCTCATCATGGAAAATTAATTATTATTACGCTACAGTATGCATAATTCCATTAAGAAATGCATCAACAAAGGGAATTAAAATGGCTTCCCATGTGAGGATTCTATTAACCAAGATTTCAGCATCATTTACTATTTCTTTTTAATAGATAAATCTGTTGGGAGGCAGTTCAGGAGAGCGGCACAGTGTTTGAGAATGTGTATTAGAATCACAAAGGGATGTCGCTGCATCTGACCAGAGCCAAATGGCACCTCCTGTTAATGACCTGCTATCTGCTGTCTGGGGAATGCGGGGTTCCCCATTACCATGTATGGGCCTCACTTCCTGGGGTTACCTGGTCATCACATGCTATTGGATTTCCCTTAAACTGTATAAATGTTGACCACACGATGTAATCATTGTATATTTTGCTCCATGCTTGTATTCCCGCGGCCGGCTGTGTAACTAAAGTATCTGTCTTCAACTCTGAACATGGGATCCGTCTCTAAAATATGGTTGTTTTACTGATTTTGATAATTTTACTGTTTACTAACAAATCCAAAAGTCACTTGTCAATTTGATGGACAACTACGACTTGGAAAATGGATAATGTTACAATATTAATTGTAGTAGTATCGCTTTGTAGACCAGGTTTGTTTCCCTTTCCCGAATTCAGAGCGCACCTACTGGGGCTCAGACCTACGCATCCCCACCGCCAGCTTCGAGGAGGTGCTCCACGACGACAAGGCCGCCCTGGACTGGCTCCTGGCACTGCGCGAGGTCGGCATCGTCTACCTGAAGGGGGCGCCAGCGGAGAAGGGCCAGGTGGCCAGGCTGAGCAAGAGAATCGGCTACCTCAGGCTGACATTCTATGGGTAAGAAAGTTCTCGTCCTTATCTAGTATCTGTAATGCAGTCCACTTTCCATTCATATGAGTTCAATATTCGATTATGAAAAGTTGATTAGAAGTTGGAGTGGGTATGTCTACTCTGTTTTTATGTACTTTTTTAAAAAAGCTGTAATTACAGGAAAAGTGCTGTTGTTTTGCTGGACAAAGTACAATGATAGCTACCAATGTTAAACTACCTGTATATATATATATATATATATATATAATAAAATATATGCTCCATAAATAATTAGCTCACAAATTCCAGCAGTGTTCTCACAGTTTGTCATAGATTTTGCATTTGCCATGGGAAAATATGTTTTCGATTGTAAAATTTTTCTTTAAACATGACATCTAGCAATCCTATATTGATCTATAATGGAAGACAAAAGCACTGTATCATTCAGAATTTGATTTAGCATTCACGGTGAGAAATGTGCACTCCTTTGTTGAAAAATGTTAGTTTGACAGTGCAACCACATGTTTTCTGGTTTTGTTTTTCCTCTTTCTTTTTTTCGTTTTTGCTTTATCTCTTGTTTTTGATGTGTCGTCATTCTGTCTTAGCTCTCTGCTTCCCCTCTTGCCCTTACCTTTTGCCCTGACTGCTGCAGCTGTATAAAATCATTCTTTCTTGCTCGTCTCCGTTCTCTCCATGTATGGTTCTCCATGGTATCATACCGCACCTGTTCCCTTTCCGTTAAAAGGATATTCATCATACCAGTTTAAGTTTATTAAATCATTGTATTTCCTGTAGAAATTCCGTTTGATGTAAGAGTTATAAGTGAAGCTTATGTGGCTATCTAGTCACGAATGTGATCTTGCCAGAAAAAGAAAGAATTTTTTTTTTTATTTCCAAGCCAACATCTATAACCTTGATACTTGTGAAGACTCATACATGGAGAAGGTTTTGTAAAAACACGTTTTTCATAATAATCTTCAAATATTTTTTAAAAATAATTGATGC
>JAFBMS010002896.1:0-23148 GCA_019788955.1 Albula glossodonta
CCCCCCCCCCCCCCCCCCCCCCCCCCCCACATTGTTTTCATTCTTACGAGAAAGGTTTGGGATAGCACTGCAGTTTCTCCGAACAAAGAGTGGTAAAAACTTGACGTTGAGTAATTTATGTATAATTTGTGTTTCTGAAGTTGGTTTTTCATTTCAAAATTAAATAATTCCGTCATTAAAATTTCAGAGGCCCAGTGAGACTGACATAGCTAAGACAGTGCATAAAGTAGGTCACGCTTTTACCGTGCGTCCCTGTTGATTATCATCAGTGCGGGTCGCTTTCGCTGCCTTCATATTTGAATGATAATGATTATGCCCTCTTCACAATCATGCCTCGATTTGACAACATTTCAATTAACAGAATTCCGTTTACATTCAAGGACTGTTTAAGTCGACCAATTATATGCGACGTTCTAGGTCCTATCACTCAACTAGCGTGATGTTTTATCATACAGGAAAGAGATTTTTAAAAATTTGACCTCACCGACAATAGTCTGTACGACTGATGGGTTAGCATCGCAAAACTTGAAATAGCTATTGAAGTTACACACGGAAATTACAGCTAACATCAGCTAAACATGTGTTGTTTGTAGCCATTTAGCATGTACGTCTGTAAATGTTTGTGTGTAATGCACCGATTAACTGAACGTTGTATTAACAGCGCCCATGATCGTGCCAGATGAAAACATGTCAAATGTACAAAGTTGGTCAGTTGGTTCTCTTTTTCATTTCGTCATTCATTTCTAAGAAATAAAGTGCCACAACCATAAATGTCTTCGTCTTCATAACAGATTATCACACGGTTGTTAGAGTCAGCGACCTAGATACCATACTATAACAGTTTAAACTGTTCTCCAGACATTGACTTAGTATGGTTTGAATTAAAACGTATAATTGGTATGCAAACGTCATGCTTGCGACTCCCCTCATGTATTTGCCAGAAGTTTAGTATCTCTTTACTGAGTCATAGGTTACATTTTGGTAACCGTCCGGTAACAGGAAATTACTTGAAATCTGCCACGATTTCATTGGAATGCACTTTTGATTATTCATCACGGGACATCATAAAACCTAACGCAGCCGAGCGGATATTTACGCATACCAAAGAGGAGCGAAGCGTTCCAGATTGCCTGCCAAGTCCCTGTTACGGGCTGTAAGGGTGTTTATGGAGGCTGATGATCGCCTCATGTATCGTACTGTAATGACCTGTTAGCATAACTTTGATTGAACACCTACAAAGCGAACAAATTATCAATCGTAGTTGTTATTCAGTATTCGAAGGTATTCTCAATGAACGCATTTAGTATGATTATAGGCCTACTGCGCCAGGCCACAGTGTAACAGCACGTGTATCTCGCTGCGTTTAAATGTTCCCTGTTAACTGACAATTTATGAGTACAAAGGATCGCATGTCCTCTGTCAGAGATGACGTATCGCTGAAGTTCTTCCTGTGTATCAGTGCTGGACCTGCGGGAGTTCTGAAGGAGTCAGGATCTGAGAGCAAAGGTCATCAACGCTTCAATGGCAAAGAAAGGTTGCAGATGGTTGGCCACTTGTGAGCAAGATCCTTACTTTATGAAACTTAATATACATAAATGACTATTCTGATATTTAAATTATTACAGAAGCATCCCCCCCCCCCCACAAATGTCTGATAATAGCTCATTATGCATACCTCAGGTACAACTACTTCACATACTTTCTCAATTACATCATCTACTTGTCCTGTTGGCTGCACCCAAAAAATCTTTCCTGTGCACAGCACAATAAATTAAACGCGAAGGAAAACAAATAAAATAAAATGGAACATAAATTACTTTTTAAAAGCGAGTTTATTTTGTTATGATTTCAGTCGGAACTTCGGGCAATCATTACAGGTGAACAGAGAACAACACCGAGCCACTGAAACAGATCATATTAATGTCTCCCTCCAGTGTCCAAAATGTGTAATTGCATTAAAGCCCGGACCACCCTCACACCACTGGTCTGGTAAGCCTCCCGTTTTCCGATCATAAACGTAATACGAAGCTCACAATTCACAATGAGAACCATAACCCACACTAGGGCAGAGAAGAGGTTTTATTGCATCAGTGGGTGATGTTGAGTTTTCTTTTGATCACATAATTTACACTGTTAACTGTGGTATAATCCTTACATTATATTGTAAGTATCTGGCAGAGTCTTCCATCCAGAAAGACTTACACTTTCACATATAATCCATTTACACAGCTGGGTGTGCTGAATACATTTAACTGAAGCTTTTAGAAAAGGGTACAGGATCAGTTCACAGCATGGGATCTGAACCTGCAACCTCTCCATTACAGGCACAGCTCCCTGCCCATTATACTACACTACCACCAATACACATTACATTACAGTCATTTAGCTTACGCTTTTATCCAAAGCAACTTACAGTCAATTAAGCTAACCAAGGGACCAAGCAATGGTGTTCTTGCTGTGGCTGGACTGGGGTCCTGAACTACCAACCTCAGGGGTCCCAGTCATGTACCTTAGCCACTAGACTATAGGCTGCCCCAGAGGGGAGCGATTGGCTGGTGTCGGTACACTAATCTTTTGAAGACACCAGAGGATAAGGTGCAGAGCAAAGCTTCGAACACCCACCACCAAATGAGTACAAGGCCATGCATTTAAGTCGGTGGTCCACGACATTAATTTGTGAATAAAACAACTACTGTAGTTTCTATTGAAAAGAAATGGCACCAACACATTTTTTGATGCTATGCACATATTCCATATAGATAATTTTGGGAACAGAAGCATTCCATACACCAACCCCCAGGCTGTGAGGGTACTTCGTATCTACGGCTCAGTTGCACATGACATCCTTATTTTTTAGGCCTTGAGTTCTCTGTGCTTGTGAAACCATAACCGGAATGAACACTTTTGGAGAATGGAATGATTTAACAAAATATGCAATTTCACAATTAGTGTCAAACAATCACGCTTAAAAGCCAGCAAGTGGAGCAGTATCCCGGGCCCGGGCGCAGTGGTGAGGCCCATTGCGGGAGTCTGAGATCCAGCAGCAGGTCTGAAACTCTGGCCTGAAGCAGGACAACGACTGGCTCAGCCTCGTCCGGGTCAAATGGCGGGTAAGTTGGTGAAACTCGTCACAGGCAGAGGCGGGTTGAGATTGGTGGCTCATCTGCAATTGAAAAGCTGCAAATCCCAGCTGGCACATTATTTACTGGTGACATGTTATTTTGACTGGTGAATATGGGAAAAAAACTTAAAACAGATAGCAGATTATGAAATGCACACAGAACAGAAGCATGTTTTATAAAGAGCCTTCACAATGCTGAAATGATTGGCGGAACCAATGTTTTTAATACATTACTCTGTGCATGACACAAAGTGAACGAGATCGCTTCCTGCCAAGCCACCACTAGGTGAAGCACATTCTGTCTGATTCTGCGCTGCTGATTCTGACACTGTGATGCAGGCGTGTTTGACTTGTGTTAAACAGTGCTGGTGATTGGTTAACGGAATAATCAATATGTGGGAATGTGTTTTGATGGAAAGAGCATGGGAGAGGGATGGAAATGCAGGTGAGATACTCAGAAAGCACCAAACCCGTATGCAAAATACAAACAGGACAATCTCAACGATATGAGAACAATGGAAATGGAGGTCTTGTATCTATGAAAGGTTCATAACTATGAAAGTGACCCCAAAAAAATCTGAAAGTGATGTCAATATGCCAACTTGAAGAATTGAAATCGTTATTTTTTAAAACAAACAGATGTGAAGATTGTTTGAAGTGATTACTCCCACACAGCTACATGACTTCATGTATAAGTCTGAGTAAATAATACTATTTTTCACTTATGTTTCCCTAATTTGCAGCTATAGGCCTATACATGAAATGAACCAACGATCAAACCATGCAGTAGCAGGTTCTCCTATCAACTAACATAGCACACACTAAATATACGCATGTACCTAGCGGACAACTGCAAAATCCTACAATCTTTCATGTTGAAATTACATGTAGAAATGGTATTAATCAAAAGTGGTGGATAAAAACACAACATTTTCTATTTGTATTAAACAATGCATTAAAAGGTTCTGCTTTGTGTGTCTGTGTGTAGTGTTTACAAGCAATTAAAAACCACAGTGTTACTCCTGGACTCTGGGTGACTGAAGGGCATCCCAAACGCGAAAGAGCTCTCTCAGTTGTACATCGTCATGTGAAGCCACTAAAAAAAAAAAAAAAAAAAAAACAAAAATTATCAAAAATAAAATATTTCAAAAAGACAAAGAGCAGGAGGAGTGTGTGATCAGCAAGTTGTCTCACCTGTCTGTAATTCACTGAAATGGTTCCCATTCCGACCATATCCAGCAAATGAAATTTATCTGTAAGAAAGATGGACACAGTGGCTATGAGAGAAAAATGCACCCTAAACATTTATCCATTACACACTGCACTCATGTACAAACATAATCTCATACACACACGCACACAGGATGTTTCAATGATCTCTTAAACATACAGAAACATCTATCTATCTATCTATCTATCTGTGTATCACTCCACCCTCCCTCCCTCCATCCTTCCCTCCCTCCCTCCATCCTTACGGATCATGGTGTCTAGTTTGAGGAGCAGCTGGAGGAATCCTGGGTAGCTGACAGTCATATCAGGCTCCATGTATCGCATGCTGATCAGCTGAATCACAAACTCGTCCACCCTCAGCCCTGTGGAGACAAGCACCAGTCAACCCCACAGGCCCCAGCACCACCACTCACTGTCAGTCCTGAGGACAGCAGCCACACAGTGCCCCCTAGTGGCAGGTTCAGTCATGGCTGGGGTGTGGCTTACCTGCTGCTGTCAGAGCTGGTGTGATCTCTCTGTGATCAAGTGACTTGGATTTATTCTTGTCAAACTTCACAAAAATGTACTGTGGAAAGACAAACAGATAAAATCCTTACATGCAGAGCACATTTTCGCCGCTCAGGATGTGGTAGCTCCCTGCCCAGCTCCATAAGCGGATACTCCTTAATGGTTATTTGCCATAATTCCTTTGTGGGAAAATGAGTAGCTGGGAAAACAAGGCTTCAAACTTTGAGAGGTCTTACCGTCCACTTCCTGAATTTCTCCCAGAGTCCCTGGAACTCCTCCCAGTCCAGCTGTCCTGAGCCGTTACTCTGTGATGTCACCACTGTCAAGGTCATGTGACCCACTTACAGATGGGACTGGCCATTTAGTTGCTGTTAGTAACTAAAGACCATGGTGAACGTGTGAAATATGACAACTGTCATTACCTGTTAGCCAACTGCTACTTTTGGTTGGGACACAGACATTGGTAAGCACCCTCTCTGCTCTTTATGCCAAATGTTTTATGTGTACTTCAGTCAGTCACTGTGAACAGAAGGATCTGCTAAACAGCTCAATGCAAATGCCCATTGGCACTCAGTATAATGCAGCCCGTTAGCACTCAGTGTAATGCAGCCCGTTAGCACTCAGTGTATTGCAGCCCGTTAGCACTCAGTGTACTGCAGCCCGTTAGCACTCAGTGTACTGCAGCCCGTTAGCACTCAGTGTAATGCAGCCTGTTAGCTGCAAAGGTTTGTTATTGAGAGGATACATCCATCAGGGCCACAAAACTCTTGCAGTGCTCCAGGCAGAAACCATCCTCATATCCGGCCAGCACTGCAAAGACCAGCAAAACAGTAAACAGCAAGGTCAAAAGCCTGCTACAGTATGTGTGACATTACAAAATCCCCATGAGACCTTTGAATGTAGGCTGCTGTAATGTCTGCAAGAGTCCCTACGAAATAAATGAAAGCAAAGGCTGAATGTGTACAGAGTAGCAGAGGGTTTTACTCAGAGCAACATGACTGCTGTACTGTCACAGTGCCCAGCTGATAAAGGGCACTTATTCACACAGGATTAAGCTGCCCTCAGTACTGGATCAAAGAGCAGGTCAACAGCTACATCAACGTTCCCGTCGATAAAAGTTGATCTGCAGAGTTTAACACCCACCTGCTCCAATCGCCTCTCTCAGCAGGTTGAGCAGCTCTGCAGGGCGACAGCACCTCTTCTGGTGGGAGGAAAGAATGACACTTTGATAGATTTTCAGTATGTGACTGGACTAAACCATGAGCAAGCTGCGATTTTAGTTGCTTTTGATCACAAGGCATCCTGGAATAATGAGGCTATTGTCTTGAGGAACATCCTGTCACTTCCACATTACCCAGAGGTCCTGACACTCTTCTGTGATGGTCAAGTCACACTTTTCTAAACGGAATGGCTAAATGTTGGCTAAATGTCCTGCCATTCCATGCAGTCACGGCTCTGCTGGGTTAAGTATAGGGGTTGCTGTGTTAATCTGAGGATCGATGGGGACAGACTCACGCTGTTGCAGTGCTTCTTAAACAGTCTGCGGGTTGTTTCTATGGCAGGGAGAAGCGGCTGGGTGGGAGAGGTGGGCTGTGGGAAGAAACACACCAAGATGTCACCCACTGATGTCACAATAACCTCCTCCTGCACGTGCACATATGCTGATGTCACAATAACCCCCTCCTGCATGTGCACATATGCTGATGTCACAATAACCTCCTCCTGCATGTGCACATATGCTGATGTCACAATAACTCCCCACCAGAGCCACACTAACATTCTGCACAGGCACATATGCACACTGATACTTCGCACTCAGAGCACATGAAGTACAGTGGTGACACTAGCTGATGTCACAATTACAGTCAGTAATTGTGTGATGTCACACAGATGGCTGGCTTATCATAGCCCAGCACAGTGCAGGATCCGCTGGGGCTACGCCAGCCAGACAGCTAGGAATTACCTCTGTGGGGCAGTTTTCATCGGCGTTAGGTTTATCAGCAGGTCTGCAAACAGACGTGACATTATCACACACTGAGCCAAGAGTTACACAAACTGAGTCTGCAAAACAGCTTCACTTCAAGGGCAAATGCCAACTCCCAGCTATACGACATTCACTGAATTTAGAGGGTCTGTGCATTGCAATTCAGCAGAACTTAAGTTATATTTTCATTATTAAACACACCCAAAAACTAAAAATTAATACAAATCATAAATTAATGCCAGTCTCGAATGAGTAAATAAAAATGTGTACGTTTCCCTGGAAGCCATTGCAATATTGCAGATTCAGTACCATTTTAACAGTGTTTACACACCACACCTTTTTATCCACACAAGGTAAATGACCCCAACCAAGCCCGCCCCGTCCACCCTGCCCGCCCCTTCGGCTCCACTCACACAGCATTGTTGCCTTTCTCCGTTAAGATGCGCAGGACGAACTCTCCCTCCTGATTGGCCTCTGCCGTGAAGGGGATGATGACATAGTGACCGGGCGCTAGGCGGCCGCGCAGCACTACCTCGCGTTGCTGGGAGAACACTGGCAGGCTGAGGACGGGCTGAAGCAGTGTCAGGTCCAGAGAGGAGAGGTATCGACTGCCCGAGCGCGCCTGCAACCACCACCACCACCATCATCATCAGATGTGTGTGTGTGTGTGTACACGCGCAGGTGTGTGTGTGTATGCACGCAGGTGTGTGTGTGTGTGTGTGTGTGTACGCGTGCAGGTGTGTGTGTCTGTATGTGTACGCGCGCAGGTGTGTGTGTCACTATGTGTACGCGCGCAGGTGTGTGTGTCTGTATGTGTATGCGTGCAGGTGTGCGTGTGTGTGTCTGTGTGTGTATACATGCAGGTGTGTGTGTGTATGTGTGTAGGGGTGCGTGTGTGTGTGTGTATGCATGCAGGTGTGTATGTGTGTGTGTGTGTGCGTGTGCGCATGTGTGTGCTTGCAGGTATGGGCTAACCTTGTAGATATGCAGGTTGAGGTTCAGCTGAACTCCAGTGCGTCTCTTGTGTTTCTGCATCAGAGCCACAAGGAAGGTACAGGTGAGCTCTGGGTCACTGGGGTCATCATCCTCCTCCAGAAGGGTCAGATTGAACTGGGGGTTCTGCCAGAACCTCCCTGTACAGGCACACAGAGCACAGGGGGACTAAGGGACCGAGGCACCCTAAAATGCCAAAATTCATCATTAATCCCTTTTATGTTTCACGTGGACTTTGGAGCCATACGACTTCAGGGAGCCAGCACCCACTTGTAGCTAAATTTGTGGAGAAACTAGCGCAGGTTTCACTGTGACACAGTGCTGCAACACACAGCAAGTGCAGTCTGAGGGACAGTGAGATCATGTCTGCCTACCCCCTTGAGGAGGACCTCCTGCAGACAGGAGGCGCACCCATTTCCCATGATGCATTGTGCAGTGCCAGGGCCGCTTGGTGGCGGTGGGCTCGCTCAGCGTATCGTCACTGAGGTGGCACACCTCCATCATCTCAAAGTTCTGACGGAAGTCTGGCACAGACATCCTGAGAGACGCAGAATGGTAGGAAACATGGGAAAAAGGAGACAGGAACGAGACTGTGAGTGAAAGTTTTCTCCCCATTCCGGAATATTCCTTAGGAGCACTGCAGCTGAGGTCTGTGCTCCTTTAACATGTAGGCCAATAGGAGAGCTGTTTCCCTCGCTAATGAGAACCAGCAGCCAATGGGACACATGACACAAATAACTCTGTCCAATCAGAACCCCTCTTTTATGCCTCTCAAACCATTATACACCCAGACACTTAAACCATTACACACTGAGCCAAAAAACCCTGTTTCAGTGAGGAGACCCACCACCTGGGGGTAAGTAACAGAGCACATTCTCATGGATGCTTGCTGGTTCTGATGGGACTCACCAGAATTCCCCATCCTCCACACTGACCCGTTCAACCCGCTTCTGCTCCTCATCACTGACCTGACCCCACTCCGGGCTGTAACAGCACATACACACACACAGACACACACACACACACATACAGTGAATCTTGGGTGCTTTGCAGCATTAAGGTACACTGAAATGACATGGATGGAAAGATCAGCTGAAACATGGCGGCTGGACTCTCAGCCCGTATTAGAGCTCTGCTCTACCCGCTCAGGTCACTCCAAGGCCCCTCCCACTCCACTCTGCCCCAGGGATTCCGCACTCGCACCAGCTCCACAACCCCATGCTCCGTCTTCACCTGGAGGGGAGCAGAGAGAGGGACACGGTTTCACCACTGTGTGACTGGAGCGATAAATGCTGGCGGCAGTTATCTTCAGGTCCAGCAGAGGGCGATGTCTCACCTTCTCAACACCGGTCAATGAGTAGGCGTGTCTAAACATGATTCCAAACTCATTCTTCTCCTCCAGTTGACCCTGTAGGCGCACACACACACACACACACACACACACGTGCGGTTTGTCTTGAGTAGGAATCAAACGTAATGCCCTGATTAACAGAGCTGATGGTGCAGGATGCAGGATGTGAGTGAGGTTTGGGGTTTGTGTTATCGCTGTCCTCCTTTCACAAGAAGCAGAATCAGCATTAAAATGGAGGCTGTGTCAGTCACCCCATGATGAGTGTCAGACAGGAGTCTGAATGAATGGAGCTGCTTTCTCATGACTGAAGAGCTGAAAAGGGGGAAGACGGTAAACTGATGGGAGAATGATGAGTTATGAATCTCAAAGTAGGCGGAGCTACAATAATTTACCATTCATGGATCTATCTGAACCAAACCAAAGATTTTTCTCCCCACTGAAAAAAACTATGATTGAGGCAAATCAGTTTGTCAGTCATAGCTTACGGAAGGCCCGATCACTCGCCCATCACCACAGGAAACCATGAGGCACAGGGGCGGAGAGCAGACCTGGCACCCAGGTACAGGTGAGGCAGTGAACTTAGTGGCCTGACTCAGGTGAGGACGGGGGACCTAGAAGCTCGGCACAAGTGAGGCAGTGGAGCTTGTGGCACAGTGCAGGTGAGAGTGGGGCACCTGGCTGTTGGCACAGGTGAGAGTGGGGTGCCTGGCTGTTGGCACAGGTGAGAGTGGGGCACCTGGCTGTTGGCACAGGTGAGAGTAGGGCACCTGGCTGTTGGCACAGGTGAGAGTGGGGCACCTGGCTGTTGGCGCAGGTGAGAGTGGGGCACCTGGCTGTTGGCGCAGGTGAGAGTGGGGCACCTGGCTGTTGGCGCAGATGAGAGTGGGGCACCTGGCTGTTGGCGCAGTTGATCAGGGCACTTTTCTTCAGCAGGCGCTCCAAAAAGCTGGTCAGGTCCGACGGCAGACGCGCCACGCTGAACACCTCGGTCACGCCGCCCGTCATGTCCACCAGGGCCTCGTGGGGGAAGCCCATGTTCAGGGCCAGGTACCCCCCCTTCAGCCTGCGAGACAGAGAGGGGGCACAGCTCAGTACCAGAGAGAGGGGGCGCAGCTCAAAGCCAAATGATGGCCATGCACCCCACCCTGAAACCCCCTGGACAGGGCCTGCGCTGAGCCGGAGGCTTCATCTGCATTGTGTCCAGTTTAGACCGATTGCCTCAGTACTACAGCAATACTCAGAGTGCTTTACTTACTCAGGGTGAAAACATTACTTCATTTACATAAAGTACTGAACAACTTTGCAAGTGCTGCCTTTTCTTTATTGTGTAGAATGGAGGTAGACAGTGAGTGTAAATGGCAGTAGAGAGTGAGAGTATGAGTGTAAATGGCAGTAGAGAGTGAGAGTGTAAGTGTAAATGGCAGTAGAGAGTGAGAGTATGAGTGTAAATGTCAGTAGAGAGTGAGAGTAAATGGCAGTAGAGAGTGAGAGTATGAGTGTAAATGGCAGAGAGTGAGAGTATGAGTGTAAATGGCAGTAGAGAGTGAGAGTAAATGGCAGTAGAGAGTGAGAGTATAAGTGTAAATGGCAGTAGAGAGTGAGAGTAAATGGCAGTAGAGAGTGAGAGTATGAGTGTAAATAGCAGTAGAGAGTGAGAGTATGAGTGTAAATGGCAGTAGAGAGTGAGAGTATGAGTGTAAATGGCAGTAGAGAGTGAGTGTGGATGGCAGTAGAGAGTGAGAGTATGAGTGTAAATGGCAGTAGAGAGTGAGTGTAAATGGCAGTAGAGAGTGAGTGCAAATGGCAGTGGAGAGTGAGAGTATGAGTGTAAATGGCAGTAGAGAGTGAGTGTAAATGGCAGTAGAGAGTAAGTGCAAATGGCAGTAGAGAGTGAGTGTAAATGGCAGTAGAGAGTGAGTGTAAATGGCAGTAGAGAGTGAGTGCAAATGGCAGTGGAGAGTGAGAGTATGAGTGTAAATGGCAGTAGAGAGTGAGTGTAAATGGCAGTAGAGAGTAAGTGCAAATGGCAGTAGAGAGTGAGTGTAAATGGCAGTAGAGAGTGAGTGTGAATGGCAGTAGAGAGTGAGAGTATGAGTGTAAATGGCAGTAGAGAGTGAGAGTATGAGTGCAAATGGCAGTAGAGAGTGAGTGCAAATGGCAGTAGAGAGTAAGTGTAAATGGCAGTAGAGAGTGAGTCTGAGACATATGAATGGAGTGTGAGGGGTGTGGTGTGGACACTGACTTGGCATAAGCCTTCTCCAGCAGGGGGCTCCAAAACTCCTCTCTGCTGGCTGAGCGCAGATACACCAGCTGGTCCTTTTGTGTGGGCAGGAAGTCATCGATCTTCACTTCCACCCATTCGCCATACTGCCAGAACTGGGGAAAGCAAGAGGTTTATGGGGGAGGGTTAGAGGAAGTAGGTAAGGGGAGAGAGAGCGTAAACACAGGTCAGACAACACTGCAAGCCCCCTGCTCTTCACAGTAACAGTGATCTCAGATCAGCGCTCTCACATCCCCTCACTGAGAGGTTCGGCCTGCTGTACTACAGCCCTGTGTCAGTGTCCATCAGTGAGTGCAGTTACTCACTCTTCAGCAGATTGACTTGTACAGGTGTTCAGGTCTATTAAAGTACAGCAAGGTTGGTCTGCACTGTGAGAGTCCACGACGACAAAACCATCTCTCTCAGAAACCTTTATATTATCAGGGCAGAAAAATGCAACAACATGTGCAAAAGAGAATTACAGCGTTTTTGCATGATTTATTGAACTTCTATGCCCTGAAATAGTTATTTTTGCTGAAAGGGCTGTTCTAGTCTCTGTCCCAGTGTTTGAGTCGTACCTTACCAAGCAGCTCAACTATCTAAAGCAACATGTTCCAACCTGCGCCTTCATTTTCCCCCAAAACACACATTCACCACCCACAGCCAAACACACCCACACAGAAGTTACAACTTGAGAAGGGATGAAAACACTGAAAGCCACTGAAGCAGTGCCTTTAGGAGCAGCACTCTTTGGGAGCAGCACACAATGGGAGCAGCACTCATTGGGAGCAGCACACAATGGGAGCAGCACTCATTGGGAGCAGCACTCATTGGGAGCAGCACACAATGGGAGCAGCACTCATTGGGAGCAGCACACAATGGGAGCAGCACTCATTGGGAGCAGCACTCATTGAGAGCAGCACACAATGGGAGCAGCACTCATTGGGAGCAGCACTCATTGGGAGCAGCACACAATGGGAGCAGCACTCATTGGGAGCAGTGTCCAGCAGGAGCTCTGAATGCCACAGCTTACTCTGAGCAGCAGATGCAGGTGATCAGCCAGATCAGTGGTCCATTCCCCCTTTTCCATTTTCCTCTCACGACTGGAATCACAAACTGTGCCTTTGGAGTGTGAGTTATGGGAGAGACACAGCCAGTCTCAGTCAGTCTCACTGCTGGGTGGAACCAAAAGCGCCATACCCAGAGGAGCCAACTCAGCCCCGCCCAGCCCCACCCTGCCCTGCCCCGTCCTGCCCTGCCCCGCCCCTGGATTCCTGCTAATCTGACCCTGGAGGGCATCAGCTCAAGCTCCAGCTCTGAGCTCCAGGCCCTGAACGCTGCTGGAACACAGTGAGCTCCAGGCCCTGAATGCTGCTGAAACAGAGCGAGCTCCAGGCCCTGAATGCTGCTGGAACACAGTGAGCTCCAGGCCCTGAATGCTGCTGAAACAGAGCGAGCTCCAGGCCCTGAATGCTGCTGAAACAGAGCGAGCTCCAGGCCCTGAATGCTGCTGAAACAGAGCAAGCTCCAGGCCCTGAATGCTGCTGAAACAGAGCAAGCTCCAGGCCCTGAACGCTGCTGAAACAGAGCGAGCTCCAGGCCCTGAACGGTGCTGGAACAGAGCGAGCTCCAGGCCCTGAACGCTGCTGAAACAGAGCGAGCTCCAGGCCCTGAACACTGACCCAGCACCATGTGTGAAACGAGCCCACACTGATCCAGAATCAGTGCCAGTGATGACAGTGAGGGAAAACAGGCTGACCCGGAAGGTGAAGCAGCCATTGTAGTCCTTGTGGAAGTTCTGTCCCGTGGGAACCACATTCTCCAGCAGGGGGCGATGTAGGGAAAGAGACGCCAGCGCAGATAGGAACCAGCAATCATCTAAGGAGGAGAGAGGAGCAAAGGAGAGACTGGGCCTGGGGCCTGCACTCTCACAGCACACTCATGGCAAAACCATAACAACACTGCCTTACGCTGAATAAATGGTGCATGATTTATTTCAATTCCCACACTTCCCAATCCCAGTTTATCATACTCTAATAAGGGTCTAAGATATGGAATTCTCTGACAATGTGACTTTTATAAAACTTATATGCGTAAATAAAGAAACAAAACTAAGCGAAACTAATTCCCCGATTTCCGTGAATTCTCAGAAATCAGTGTGGGAGTCTGTTTTATGATAGCGGGGAGTCTGGAATGTAAAGATCGCAGCCATGTCGCCATTCTGCTGAAACTGAAACCGCAGTGTTTTGAAATAAAAGTCACCAGCAATAACTCAACATGCTATGCCTCCTGCACATCTTTCCTGCACAGTGTGGAACTCTCAACCCTCGCCCAGGTGAGCCACAGGTGTGCTGAGTTTTCTGGCTCAATGTTTAATTGACCAATTAAGGTGGTTTTATTAAATAATTCACTACCTGGTTTTTAGACAAATACCAACAGAAACCTGTGGCTCTACAGGATTAGGAACTGAAATGAGTACTCTTCAGAGTATCAGGTGTGACACTAAGTGCCCTTTGAACTACGGGTATTTAATCCGGTGATCAGACAAAGGAAGAAGCAGCTGCATTTTTATAGTAGTTATCTCTGGGTAAACATGTGACCTTCGGCCTTGGGGCGGCTCAGATCCTGGTCGTGATGCCGCTGGGTGTTTGAGCACCAGCTATGCCTGGAGGACCACACTGAGACAAATTAATCAGCTCAGTCAGGAAGGCACAGGGTTTAATCCAGTCTCACCCACATGTTGATCCATGGGAGAACAGGGTTCACCTCCCAGCTCCAACCTTTCTATGTCTCCCCTTGTCTTATTTCCCTCTCAGCCTTCCTACTGAGAAAAATATCTCAGGAGGGTGTCTTGGCCTCACTCTCATTGCTAATGGCTCTAACAGCCTTGTCTGGCTGGCCGGACACCTGCGTAATTTGTGCTCCTGTGACGGTATAGCCCCTCATACAGCCCCACTGCTCCAGACAGGGCGGGGCAGAGAGACGCTCACGCAGCTCACTCACTCAGCTCGCCCTGACACACATCCATCCGGGTGGCTCCATCAACGATGAATCTGGCAGAAGGACAGATATCCTGCGGGAGCACAGAGAGAAACACAGCTAATGCACGATCTCTGCCAACACAGCAACCTCTCAACTCTGCATCAGGGGTACAGAGGGCAGCACCCACGGCTGTGCGGACATGGGGATATCAACCATGCAGGATTACAGCAGAAACATGGGGATATCAGCCATGCAGGATTACAGCAGAAACATGGGGATATCAGCCATGCAGGATTACATCAGAAACATGGGGATATCAGCCATGCAGGATTACAGCAGAAACATGGGGATATCAGCCATGCAGGATTACAGCAGAAACATGGGGATATCAGCCATGCAGGATTACATCAGAAACATGGGGATATCAGAGGAGCTTCATTTGCTTCTCTCATTTCTATTTTGAAAAGAAGCCCTCTAATTTGCTGATGTTTTTTTTTTTTAAGAATATAAGCGTCATACATTCCTGACCAAAGCAGAGCCAAAGGCCATGGAAAATGGATACCAAGAAGAGGAGTTAACTTTCTCAGGAAGAAAAAATCTGAAGCTTATCCTTATCTGAAGAGAGAGCAAAATAACATAATAAAACTAAACTAAATAAAACCGTATTTCTTTTGTGTCGGAGTGGACAGTGTTGAAAGGGTTGAAAGTCTCATGTACGTTCTCCAGATAATCCATTAAAACATTAAAGGCTAACAGATCAAGGCAATTACCATACACAAATAAATACAATGGAGACATGAACCTGCCCAACAGGATCTCTGGGAACCAGACAACAATACAGATGGGCTATAGTGACAAAGGACAGAGGACTCAGTGAAACAGACACATTGCTGATATATGATTCAAGGTGGATAAGGGTGACTTTATAAGTGATATGCTGAACTGGCGATCATTGCGCGTGGTTTCAGGAACCTCACGACCGATAAGACGTGTCTGAAAGGACAAGGCATGTCCTGAAGGCTAGAATTCCCCACACGCGCACAAGGAAGAACTGGCCGTTATATCACAGTGTGCAATAATTACCCTGAGTCATCTTCACACACCCTCCCACACAAACACACAGGTAACAGAGCACAGTGCAGCTGGCCTGGGCTCAGAGCGGCATAACTAAGGGACCCAGAAACAGAAGATGGAACCAGTGTCCCAGACAGACGAGGCCCTCAAGTGAGCTCAGGGGACAGGGGGATATGTGACTTGTATGCAAACAATGACAGGTGAATGAGGTTATTATGGTATCGAAAACTAGTCAAGCTACAGTTAGTTTCCAGTCTCTTCTTTTGACGAATAAAAATGCATTGTTTTTTTTATAAACAAAAACAGGTTATTATAAAAAAAACAATGACTATTAAAAAAAAAAAGTTATAAAAAAAACAATGACTGGTTCAAATCCGTTCTTTTACTGGTGATCACTTTTTCATCATGTTGAGATGTTTTTGGTATCAGAAGAGCACCCGACCGCAGTCTCCTTTGGTGATCAGTGTGCATTCGTGCGGTGTGGAATTTGTCCCCCAGTAAGGAGCGCGTGCTGATAGAAACGCTCCTCAAGCTGCGCCTTAAATAAAGAGGTGTGGAACAGAACTCCCGGCTCGCCCAAACTTCAATCCCTCTGTCATGTGTTCAGAATAACTGTCTGGCAGGATGAGATCACGTTGTAATTCATACCGACATGACAAATATTTATAAAGGCAAATTCGATAAATAGCAACAGCAGAAACAAGTACCAACACCAAGAAAAAACTTCTGCATGACACGAAAAATGTGTTTTTGCTCGTAATCAAAGGGGACTCTTTGCCGGATCTATACAGAACCCTTGTGCACCACAGAACCATTAACGGTTCTACAATGGTTTATATAGATGATCAAAAGATTCCCTGCAAATTATTCTAAATAACCTTTCTCTTAGAATACACTACGAAAAACTTGGAGGCATATGTAAAGAGTTCATGAAAAATTCATGAGTCAAAATCGTCGAAGGTGACAAGAACACGTAAACATTATGCAAGAAAATACAAAATCTGGTCCATCTCGATTTACCTTGGCTCGTTTCCATACCAGGCCGGGACGTTCAACAGAACCCCTCGGAAAGTGATAATCTACGAATAAACCGTCGTGAAAAAAGTTAGTCTCAAACGAGGACCGGATCCAACTTCCCGATAGCGGCGGTGATGTTTCCTCAGAGTCTGCTCTTTCGGCCGCGACGGGTTTAGTTGAGTCGCACATGATGGATCTGCAACTATCAGTAGACATGAAAAGGCGACAAGGCTGCGATCTTCTTCTGTCCGTTTAATCTCAAGCACGAACTCTCTCAAAGAAAACTGAAAACTGTTCTCAGGTCTTGTGAAGGTTGTGTCACCACTGGCTGCAGGTTTGAGACACAGGTGACCGGTAAACTCATTCAAATGAACAAAAAGTAATGAAACCGTTCACTAGCTAACTTTCAGCTGCTTTCAGTAGCATTTTCCTTCTTCGTGACTTCCTGAAACAGTTATTGAGTAGCACCTTGTCCTGTTATGCTTTCAGAATCACTTATACTATCTTCGAGATAAACCACACCCTCTTAAAAGAATAGCGCCTGCAGGTCAAACAGGCTAATTTTCATGAACTAGGACACCACCACCCCACTTGCTCAAACATTTTAGTGTTTTTTTTTTAATATGTATTGTTAAAAAAAAACTACTCGAGTATAACATGGGAAGGAAATACGCAGAAAATATTGACTCATCAAAAAATACTGTATGCACAAATACGAACAAACGTATTTCATGCTTATGTTGAATGGGAAGCTATTCCACTGTAAAATAAAACGTCATCCACAGAGCACGTAATAGTTAAGCATGTGAGTCGGACAGCTTGTAGTTATGCTCAATGTGGAAAAATCATATTTAATGCACAGATGTACCCAACCAGCACAACTGACAAAAATCACACCACACTCAATGCGGTCCAAAACTGGTAGAAAATGTAACATATGCAAATCGAAAAAAATGCAACCATGCCATATCATAACCATTTTGTGACAGAATGGTTCATTCACGTGCAAACAAATCCCTCTAATATATAGTTCTCCATCTGGTGGGGTGCCTGCATTCACCCATTCTGGCCCATTCAGTGCTTCCAAACAAATGCCTTAGACTGGAAGTCTATTTCAGAATGAGGACTGAAACAGATTCTCGACAATGCGGATTTCACTGGCATTTCTGACAGAGGAGCTAATGGAGGATTGAGTGAACCTCAGTGAATCGGAGCGAAAGCAGCTACTCTGGTCACACCTCAGTTTTATAGTAAACAGCTACAATCCGATCAAAGTGCTACTCAACAGGTCATGTTAGCAGTGCATTCACCCAGGTGCATTTTCAGTTTCATGAGGCAAGCCACCTGACCATGTAGGGCCGCTGTCTCTGGGTCTTGTGGGTAAAATCCACGCAGCCTCAGGCCCAAGGTAATTACCTCTGATCACCATGTGCTTCGGCTGGAATGAGCGCAGACATGTCTGTGCAAACAGACAGTAGAGATCAATGCTGACTCGCCGCAGATAAGGCTAACCGCCATCAACGTCCCAAATGAATTATTCCCACATGGAATAACAAAGTCAGCTTCCAGCACACCATTACTTTATACCTGGCCCAGGTAATTTAGTGCTGAGGTGAGAGCAGGGAAAAAGACATACGTGTGGCTCAAACCCACAACTGGGGAACTGCTACATGTGCATGTGTGAGTGCATGTGTGAGTGTGATTTTAAAGGAATTTTTGCTGTGCAATAAAACCGATTTTTGTGACAGCAAACAAAAAAAACAAAAAAAAAACCTCAAAGCTCACCACCATTTTGAATGTCAGATGAACAATTTATTTTGAGAGGTATTACAGAAAATTGCATGGGTGATAGAAAGATTGGAGGTCATGTCTTCTGGATATTTCTGTGGGAAATTTGTACATGGGTTTCACTGGGATGTAGCCATAATACTGGACACACCTGAAGAGACAGATGACAGAGCAGAGAATGAGATTACTGGAAACTCTTTGTGGAAAATCATGACAGAAAAACATATACAGTACTCCAATTTCACCAGATTAACTCATTTTTAATGGCAGCACACGGTTCACTGCTTTATGCTTACATTCACAGATGTGAAACTTGGTTTCAAATTTGCAAGTAATGCCCTAGAAATGGTATAGTCAAATCCAAACCTTGGCATGGCTTTCTACAGGCACACCACATCTACAGTTATACACCCACCCCTGCAGGCACTGCAGTAGTGACATTTTCAGAGGTTTCAGAGGTGGGAACACAAGCATAGGGACTGAAGATTTAAATATATGCTTTGGGTGTGTCCCAAGGACAGAAATCCAGACAAGACGAGTAAAATATGAAAAACGACACAAGGGAGGCAGCATCACAGCCGAACTCAGAAGGCAAAGAAAACCCCCCCCTCCCAACGCCTGGCGCACTCACTCTCAAAGTCGATCTTCTCCACTATGTTCTTGGGCTTGACACTCTCCTCCTGGTTGAAGATGAAGATCTGTCCATCCTCGCTCTCTGTCCAGCCGTACTTACTCATCCACACCTTCACCTGGGTGTCTGTGGGGGGGGGGGGTATTTAATGGCCAACATCACCAAGGCAGATCTGAAAGAAATGAGCTGCCATGCTAATCAGCATTGTTCTCCATGAGCGGCACGAGGGACGGCTTACCCAGGGGATCTCCCAGCATCTCGGCCAGGAGCCGATGCTCGATGTTCTGATACGTGATTCCCACCACGTGACAGATGACTGTGGAGAGACAGACAGGCATCAGACACGCTCCCTGTGCCAGGGCAAAGCAATGACAGCCTGCAATAACCACCACTCACAGGCACACGCACGGCAGACCAGGGTACTTTTGAGCAGCAGGTATTTTGAGTAGCATTTGTGTTTTGAGCAACTTGCACTAATTGTTCATTCTTTTTTGCCTTGCTTTCACAAAAGTTTTAATAATGCAAATAATCTAAACAAATGCTCTGTAACAGTCACTGGTAAGAGAGCGTGAGGTAATGAGCAGGCGAAGCACACATTGTATTCTGACCATTAAAGATGATGACTCCGTGCAGTTTTCTTTTGTTTATGTCCCTTTCCTCTCCGCGTCTGTACAAACATGGTTGCTTGGAAACGGCTGCTATGAGGACTGAGGAGTAGTGGCCTGTGTTTGTGGTCCCTGTACCCATCGCCCCTGGGTGCTGGAGGAGTAGGCTGGGGGGAGTGGCTCCAAAAATACAGGTTTGGTTTTTGTCCCTCACTGCCCCCCTCTCCAGAGCCTACCCTGCACCTCACTCTCTGAGACTGGAACTAAAACGGCTAATGTCACCATGTGCCACTCACTGCCCCATCTGAGCCAATCACTGTGCGTTATTCTGAGGAATAAAACATAGACTGTGTGAAACAATTCACTGATTACAGAAAATTGTAGCTTCGCTCATTTTTGGCGTTATACGTTACTTACACATCGCTACATAGTAAGCTGTTAACGGAACGCAATCAATGCACAGCGAAATGCATGGCTGCAGTGTGAATAACCAACACACACACCCTGTTGGCAGTAAAAACAGAACATATGGTGACAAAATACTGCAATGTCTTGTCAGTTATTTCGCAAACAGACACTGAGAGTCCACTCTGGCATTGCGCTAACTCATAGGAAACCCTGTGCACATTACAATTCCTTAATTTCAGAGACAGAAATAATCAGGATTGAAGAACAAGCTGCAACGATAAAGGTGGACATAAATGAAAACAACTGAAGACTAAAATCATCCAGGACGGCAAAGAAACACTAGGAGATCCGAAGAGCAGTTTTAAACCTGTCCTTAGCCCTGTCACTGAGTGACATATGACCTCATTTCCTGTTGATGGGAAGTGTAGTTTCGCTGCTTGGCCATAGTAGGGTCTGAAACTGCAGTCCAGTGCCATTGTCAGTGTGAAATGAATGGCAGAGGATGAAGCGTGGCACAGTTGGCAGAGGGGCGCAGATGCTACTCACACTTCCGTACCGAGTCCTCAAAGCCTGTGATCCCGTCAATGAGCTCGCGGTTCTCCTCCAGGCTAGCCTGCGGACCCACAGAGAAACAAACACCAAAGGCACAAAAACAAGATTAAAACACAAACCACACCTTGTCAACAGTTGCTTTAAAATGGTCCGTTCCACTTCCAGCTCTTAAAAGGGTACTCCAAACAAATACGAAAATCATTCGGTTGTTTGCTCTCTTGGAGTTGTGTCTGTTATTTAAGCTTCAGTGAGATCTGTGAGGTCTCTCTATCCAAATGTAATGGGCAGAAGACTGCCATGCTTGAATCGCATGAATCTTGAATCAAATGAAAGTTTAATTTCCTTTCAGTTAGGAAATCATCCACCAAGCACCCACAATACATTTGGAAGGAGTCAATTAACACTGAAAAACTAATATTTGCACATTAACACATAAAATATCCTGCTGAGAATCGCTGATGTAGCAGTGACAGCCTGTCCACCTGTGCTCCTGACAGGGCTGTTTGATCACAAACTCCAGCTGATCCAGGGAGGGAGGGCGGCAGACTGTCAGTACCTGTCACAGTGTGACACTTCTCAGGAGTGCGTCAGGGACCTCATGAACACATTTATTTGAGCTTCATTCCATTTCGGGAAATGCACCTTAAATGAACAATGGTTCATATGAAGCTCCTAACCCTACAAACGCTTTGAGAAACTCACACCTGTGTAGTCAAAGATGTAACATTCAAACCACACCATCACACTGCTGCTATCAGCTCATAACATTACATAGACTTCACAAACTCTGAGCCAAGTCGAAGTGTGATAAGCAATGTGGCAAATGAAATACAGTGCTATGTGATAAGTCAAACACAACGTTCGGCACAGAACAGCCAGCTGTGACGGGTGGCTTACCCAAAATGACTGGAAGTGACAGGTCTCCAGGAGGTTACCCAGGTACAGAATCTGTCTTATCGGACGCTCCTCCTGCTGCGACACTGTAGTCAAGGAAACAGAGCGCCCCCATGCAGACAGGGGGCCTCAAAACAACCCACATTTTTTTTTAAAACAAATGATCTGGAGGAAAAGCTCAGGGTGGTTTGTAACTTCCCACACCTCTGAAAGCAGATGAGATCTTCCTCCTCACCCTCTCACATGTCAGCATGGCACTGATAAGATGTGTTTAAAACACCATGCCTGGGTTTGGCCTCATCAGGCTGACCTGTTTCAGCATCCCTGAGGCTCGTCTCTGTTTGGGCTTGGTCGTATCCTTACTGGATATGTATACAAGATTAATTTTGAAATAAGTGTTTTCACACCCATATTTATGAGGTCTACTTCCCAACAAGATTTCGACTCAAAACAAGGCAGAGAGATATCACATACCAGTACATGGAAGTGTTTTTGAGTGCATGTAGCATTATATTTCTTTCCATATTTTTTTCCGTCAATTACACCTGATACAGAAACAAATCTCCAACGCTGTGAAATTGTTCAATGTTTTCACCTCAGATGCCACAGGAATAGCACACAGCCCACTGGAGGAGCATGGAGTCAGCATGTGCCCAGCTGGCCAGGAGAGGGTGCCAGGGAGCACAGTCTGCTGCGTTTACCTGCCATTTCCCCAGCGGGTCTGTGGTGATTATTGTGGCCACAGCTGGTAAGAGTGCAGCTGAGCCTGGGGGTTCCAGCCACACCAAAGACAGCCTTTTTTATTTCAATTAAAAATTATGATTACTTTAGATTACGGCTTTCATAGGACACAGTGGCCGACTAGGAGTTTTGCAGTGCTCAAGCACTGTGCATGGTTCACTGTTTTCTGCAACTCAGGTTTGATCATTCACCTCAAACACAATAATGCCTGCATCTACTGTCCTCCTTTCCCTGAGTGAATGAAAATACTGCGCACACATCACCATGGTCACCTGTGCTACCCAGGACGTTCCACAGTGATGCTACAGGTGAGTTAAAGGTGCTGGTCCCACCTTGGGTGCACAGAATGGTCCCGAAAGGATACATGTGTCTGGTCGATCATGCACTTGCACAGTGTGAAGTCTGTGTGGGGTAGATTGGTCAAGGCCTTCAGAAGGATCTGCGAGGTCACTGTCGTCTGAAAGTAGGCTGGGTTGAACTGATACCTAGAATCACAGCACACTGGAGGTCAGTCCAAGCAAGAACGCTGCCAGAATTGTTCAATTTACAATATAGTAATCGTATGCTTCTATATATGTATATCTACATGTTTTTCTGTCAGCGTAACTATCATTAATTCAATACACTGACTCACAATTTTAGCACTGCGAGGTTGGCTTCCAGGTCATAAGCGTTTTCTTTCGCTTGTGTTTCAACGTAGCGTTCCAACGTGGCCAAGTTCTCTGGGTTATACCTGAAATAACAAAGTACGTACATGAGAGAAGGAGATTCTCAGTCTGTGTTCTCCAGTACATCCGTGTATTCTAGTTAGTTTCAGGAATTTAAACAGTTTTCCACAACATCATCAATACAGCATCATTCAATTATAATGCTCTTCAAACATTTTGGTGAACGCAAAACGCCAGACCAGTCATTAACAAGCCTCCTGCCTTTTATCTGTCATTACTCGTTCGACGAAGTCTGGCTTTATTTAACCTTCCTGTATGCATGTTATCCAGCAAAGTAATTAA
>JAFBMS010002897.1:0-23147 GCA_019788955.1 Albula glossodonta
CACACACACACTCACTCTCACTCTGATCTCTCCTCTCATAGGCCACTCTGACAGACATGGCGTCCGCCCATGGGAGACAAAAGCCAACCCTGCTCAGCTGCCCTGCCCCCCCTCCCCAAACCCCTGCTCAGCTGCCCCCCCAAACCTGCTCACTGCCCCCCCCCAAAAACCCTGCTCTGCTGCCCCCCCAAACCCTGCTCACTGCCCCCCCCCAAAAAACCCTGCTCAGCTGCCCCCCCCAAACCCTGCTCTGCTGCCCCCCCAACCCTGCTCACTGCCCACCCCAAAAACCCTGCTCAGCTTCCCCCCCCAAACCCTGCTCTGCTGCCCCCCCAAACCCTGCTCACTGCCCCCCCCAACCCTGCTCAGCTGCCCCCCCTCCCCCAAACCCTGCTCGCTGCCCCCCCCCCCCAAAACCTGCTCAGCTGCCCCCACCTCCCCCAAACCCTGCTCAGCTGCCCCCCCCAACCCCTGCTCTGCTGCCCCCCAAACCCTGCTCACTGCCCCCCCCAAAAAACCCTGCTCAGCTGCCCCCCCCAAACCCTGCTCTGCTGCCCCCCAAACCCTGCTCACTGCCCCCCCCAAACCCTGCTCAGCTGCCCCCCCCAAACCTGCTCAGCTGCCCCCCCTCCCCCAAACCCTGCTCAGCTGCCCCCCCCAAACCCTGCTCAGCTGCCCCCCCTCCCCCAAACCCTGCTCAGCTGCCCCCCCCAAACCCTGCTCTGATGTGTGTTTCATTCCTTGGCCTCTGCCCCCCCGCCCACTCTTCCCCAATTCCCTCGTTTCTCGTTTTAAATAAAATCGCGAATCATGTTCCCATTTCACGAGCCAGTGGTGCTCCTTCTGTCTTCCTGATATAGGAGAAAATATTCTACAACATCAGTCCTGTCATATGGGAGACAGAGGAGTGTAATGATTGCTGGGCTTGTAGCTCAGAGGTTCCGGTGTAGTATAATGGTTAGGGAGCTGGGCTTGTAGCTCAGAGGTTACAGTGTAGTATAATGGTTAGGGAGCTGGGCTTGTAGCTCAGAGGTTACAGTGTAGTATAATGGTTAGGGAGCTGGGCTTGTAGCTCAGAGGTTACAGTGTAGTATAATGGTTAGGGAGCTGGGCTTGTAGCTCAGAGGTTACAGTGTAGTATAATGGTTAGGGAGCTGGGCTTGTAGCTCAGAGGTTACAGTGTAGTATAATGGTTAGGGAGCTGGGCTTGTAGCTCAGAGGTTGCAGGTTTGACTCCCAGGTAGTTACACTGGTATTGCGTTTCAGTAAAGTTGCGGAGCCCTGTGTGATGTTGGAGGCTCTCCCCTCCCCACAGTGGAAAACTGTTTTGGCTCCTTGTGTTTTATTAAAGGTTTGAAATGTCGCCAGGAATCAGCTTCTGATCAGGTTCACATTGCTCTAGTTGGTTCAACAAATTTACAGAATAAGCTGAAACATTTTTTTCCAGCCTCAAAGGGCATATGAAAGGAGGGCATGGGTATGACTGGTTTTTAATATTATTTCACTGCGTGATCAACCCTCACTCAGGGGAAAATGATTAGATTCACAGTGCAGACCTAAAGCAGCTCCCTGTAAATGGTTCAGTCTGAACACACACACACTGTTACACATTTATTACATTATTATTACATTATTAATATATTATTACATATGTATTACATGGTTTCGTATGTATTATTACAGAGTCAAACCCAGCTCATCCATCATTCCATCAGCCCTAGTCATACAGTACAGGTACAGCTACAGTGCTGCACCTGAGAACCAAATCTGCAACCTCAGTTATTATCCTGAAACTGTTTTGACAAAATCAATTGCTTTGAACCATTTCAATAACTGAAACTGATCAAGTCCCTCTCAAAGGTTTCAAGGCAATCGCTTTTCTCATAGCGTTGCAATTAATGTAACTTTTGAGTTTTCCAGCACAAAGCGAAAGCTGTTCCCTGATGGCTGTTCCCTGATGGCAAGGTGAACGGGGAGACCTGACCATCTGGCTGCCCTGAGAGAGGCTTCCATCCCACCCTGAGTCAGGAGACCGCACAGGTCTGAGAGACTGCTGAGCCCTGGCTTCAGTGAACAGCGCTGGGCACCGAACGAGCCGATAAAGCGAAAATAACAGGGCCTGCTCATCTCCGGCCGCTCCTCCGTCCAAGAGCTTTTTGTTCACCAGCCGAGAACATCTGCGACATCTGGCAAACACAACGGAGAGAGGGAGAGACAGAGCGCACTGCGGCGATCCCTGCCCTGTTTCTGGCCAAGGAAACAGGAAACGCAATCTCAGGGTCTGGCAAAACAGGAAGCGCAGTGTACGTTCTGATCCCTTTGTTTTTTGTTTATGTTTTTTGTTTGCTAGTTTTTTTTTTTCCTTTTTCTTCTTGCCAGTCAAGCATATTCACATGAATGGAAGAATCACACAAAGATGGCGGTTTGTGTAAAAGTCTGTGAAACCGATCAAAAGGCGGGTGGGGGGTGGGGGGGGGTGGGGGGGTGGGGGGTCGGGGGGTTGAGTGCGAAACTGCTGAAGGCGGCACCAGGCTTGGAAGAGCCCGATGCTGATGGAAACACAAAGAGACACAGAGCTGTCCCGGCTCTGACACGGGAGACTAATTGTGAGTGTCTCAGATCTCTTAAGAAGCAAGAGAGCAGGGAATGAAAAGGAACTGAATACGATGCAGAATACACGGGCCTCGAGACGAGCCGGGGATGTTTCTGCTCGGGGGGGGGGGGTTGGGGCTCCATGGAGCAGAGAGCGACAGAACAGAATATACAGGAGATGGGCCATGGGGAAGGTCTCTGCGCCTGGGACAAAAACATGTTTTTTCGTGATTACAAATGCTCATATGGTTTGCAACACATTTTTCTGTATGTGTTGCAAACCATATGAGCAGATGGAAGCCTGAGCATGGCATGACCTCTGACCTCTGACCTCTGACAGAGAACCCCTCAGCTCATGCTCTCCAGAGGCAGAGGCTGGCTCACAGGCAATGTTTATGCAACATTTGCACAACGTCCACAGAGCGCTTTAACCAGCCAGGCCCAGAGCATGTATGCTGACATGAGCTCAGTGCCAGAGTGGCCCCGGCTGTATTTAAAGGGCACTTCTACCTGACTCGTCTGTCTCCTTCCTCACCCCCCC
The DNA here is from genome assembly GCA_019788955.1 of Albula glossodonta. Taxonomy (NCBI): domain Eukaryota; kingdom Metazoa; phylum Chordata; class Actinopteri; order Albuliformes; family Albulidae; genus Albula; species Albula glossodonta. The sequence goes on from JAFBMS010002897.1 coordinate 3,134, forward strand.
CCCCCCCCCCCCCCCCACAGGGCAGAGAGGGGAGGAGTTTGGATGGAGTCAAAATAAAATTATGTAGAGAATAAAATAAAGCAAAGCGGAGAAGTGTAAAGGCAGTGAGAGAGATGGTAGATTCGCTCACCACAGAATGTGTGCTGAGAGACTGATAATGCTCGCTGGCAGCATGGCGCATCTGGCGGGACCAGCTGCTGAGCGGGAGGGAGGGGGCGGGGGGCGGAGTCCCACACCCCTGATTCTCGCTGGGTCCGCACTTTCAGCCGTCACCAGACCCGGACACAGTGTGGCACAGTCTGCCTCAGACTGCGGCCATTTTGAGAGGATCACTGTCCCCATTACCCCCCCCCCCGCCCCACTCCTTGGGCGCTTTGTTTTTCGCCTGTGCCCTGGCAGAGAAAAAGTGCACTGTGGGAAACGAGGTGAACAATTAAGAGATTAAGCGGGTGCTGTTTGGGGGAGAAGGCCAGTGGGTTCTGGAGCTGCCAGCTCGCATGGCGAATTTCATCTACAATTACAGGAAGGCCTTATTTAACGCCTCTGTACGTCAGCCATAGACCCCCCCTCCACCCCTCACGCCGGTTCAGTTACAGGAGTACAGAGATCCAGAATGGCCTGGCGCTCGTGTCCAAAGGCGGCTATCTGCGGAATACAATGGGGCCCGAGCGCTCGCTGGCTGGCGCCCGCCTGAGCAAACACCCGATCCCTCTCAAAGGTCTTTACTCATCCAGAGAGGAAGCCATTATGAGGTTTAGTGGTTTTGGTGGTGATGATTTTTTATTTTATCTTAATAAAGACGGCAGAATGAGTCAAAGGCGCGCCTGGTGGTGGGGATAACTCATTAGGCAGGGGTGGCTGGGCTGAAAGCGCTCCTCTTTAGTTTGCGGCGGGTGCTTTGGCACGAGCGCGGTGCGCTGTGAGCCAGGTGACCCTGCGCTGAGCGAATGGTGCGCTGTGAGCCAGGTGACCCTGCGCTGAGCGAATGGTGCGCTGTGAGCCAGGTGACCCTGCGCTGAGCGAATGGTGCGCTGTGAGCCAGGTGACCCTACGCTGAGCGAATGGTGCGCTGTGAGCCAGGTGACCCTGCGCTGAGCAAATGGTATGCTGTGAGCCAGGTGACCCTGCGCTGAGCGAATGGTGCGCTGTGAGCCAGGTGACCCTGCGCTGAGCGAATGGTGTGCTGTGAGCCAGGTGACCCTGCGCTGAGCGAAGAGGGCTGAGCCTTTTAATCAGGATGGAAAATGGGAACGGGAATAACCCAAATCTACTCCCCACAGGGGCCAAACAGCCTCATGGGAACGGGAATAACCCAAATCTACTCCCCACAGGGGCCAAACAGCCTCATGGGAACGGGAATAACCCAAATCTACTCCCCACAGGGGCCAAACGGCCTCTAATCTGCTCCCTGAGTTTACACTGTCCTCCTCCTTAGAGCGGGGGGGGGGGCTGATAACTGGACAAAGAGAGAACAAAAACACACACACACACACACACGCACTCACACACACGCACACACACACACACACACTATCTCACACAAAAAAGTACAAACATCCACACACACTCACACAAACACACGTACGCGGACACACCCGTTCTCACACTCACACACACACAAACACACACACATACTCATATGGTCACACACATACTCACAAACACACACTCAGGCACAAACACACACATACACACACCACAAACAAAAGCATAAAACACACAGAAGGACTCTGCAGCCTTGGAGGGTGATAAACAGGAGCAGGAAATGCTCAAGGTTGTCATCCTGCTCAGAGTGTCACACAGCACACCTGTGCTGATTACTCCTCTTGCTTAGGAGTTCACCTTACTGAGCGAATGAAGGCTTCGTCACTGCAGTGAGTGCGGACATGCAGAGCTGAAGGTGTGTGTGAATGCAGTGAGTGCGGACATGCAGAGCTGAAGGTGTGTGAATGCAGTGAGTGCGGACATGCAGAGCTGAAGGTGTGTGTGAATGCAGTGAGTGCGGACATGCAGAGCTGAAGGTGTGTGTGAATGCAGTGAGTGCGGACATGCAGAGCTGAAGGTGTGTGTGAGTGCAGTGAGTGCGGACATGCAGAGCTGAAGGTGTGTGTGAGTGCAGTGAGTGCGGACATGCAGAGCTGAAGGTGTGTGTGAGTGCAGTGAGTGCGGACATGCAGAGCTGAAGGTGTGTGTGAATGCAGTGAGTGCGGACATGCAGAGCTGAAGGTGTGTGAGTGCAGTGAGTGCGGACATGCAGAGCTGAAGGTGTGTGTGAGTGCAGTGAGTGCGGACATGCAGAGCTGAAGGTGTGTGTGAGTGCAGTGAGTGCGGACATGCAGAGCTGAAGGTGTGTGACTGCAGTGAGTGCAGACATGCAGAGCTGAAGGTGTGTGTGAATGCAGTGAGTGCGGACATGCAGAGCTGAAGGTGTGTGTGAATGCAGTGAGTGCGGACATGCAGAGCTGAAGGTGTGTGTGAGTGCAGTGAGTGCGGACATGCAGAGCTGAAGGTGTGTGTGAATGCAGTGAGTGCAGACATGCAGAGCTGAAGGTGTGTGTGAATGCAGTGAGTGCGGACATGCAGAGCTGAAGGTGTGTGTGAATGCAGTGAGTGCGGACATGCAGAGCTGAAGGTGTGTGTGAATGCAGTGAGTGCGGACATGCAGAGCTGAAGGCGTGTGTGAGTGCAGTGAGTGCGGACATGCAGAGCTGAAGGTGTGTGTGAGTGCAGTGAGTGCGGACATGCAGAGCTGAGTTATTACTGGACATGGGAGGGACAACGGCATCACAATCTATACATGACCCTCTAACCTGTCATTATGGAAATGTATTCATTTTTACAGCACAATTACTATTGCACAATAGATAGGATCTTACACATTATTTGTGAATACCAAAGAGACTACAGAAAGGTTAATGCTTTTTCACAGCACAGGACCCATGCACATGTTCCAGGAAATGGAAATTTGCTTCAGCATTGGCATTAGCATACCTCGTAACGGCGACTTCATGGCGGCCTCCACCATGCCCACCAGCAGCTGCAGGCTCTTGGGGTCCTGGGCAAGGCCGGAGGCGAAGGCGGCCAGTGCGTCGGCATGCCGCCCCAGGTACTGAAGGGCAACACCCTGTCGGAAGTATGCCTGCAGAGAGAGAGGAACGCATGGGGTCAGTCAGTCCTCTGGGAAGGTAACGCAGCTTGATCCAACGTGGTGGTCACAGGGCTCGTAATGCCCTCATTTGAGAACCTCTGCCTGCATAAATGGACAGTATGCAAATACGTGTAAGTCACTCTGCTAAATGCCTAAAATATAAAGCAATATTAAAGAAACTCTCTCTGATCTGCAGGGAATTCAACAGTCTCTGAAAAGTTTAAGTATTTCAAAAAATGTCAACATCTAATTTCTGTTAAAATGTTATCCATGCTCAGGTTGGAAAAAAATGTTATAGAAACATTTTGCAAAAAAAAGACAAGGAAAAAAACAAAAACAAATCCAGGCAGAAAACACCCACCATTACAGCCCAATTCACATTCCACTGCACCCTGTTATAGGCCTGGAACTCCATGAGCTGCACCAGTGAAAATAAGCCACACAGAACACGAGCTCCTACCGCACAGGAAAACTGTGTTCCCCACCGCTGGAAGTCACGCCGCCGTTAGCGCTGAGATTTAGCAAAACAGTGGCAGAGGAAGCATGACAGGTCAAACAAATCCGGCCAGATCTGATACAGACCTGTATCAGATGCTGGGAGCGCAGAATAAATGAATTAAATACACTATGGGTGGGGTAAAAAACACAATGCGTGCAAAACAACATCCAGGAGGAAGGCCCGGCCGTCACTGCTGCTCTGAGCAGCCCAGACTCCTAAGATGGAGGAGGCATTAAAAATATTTATCCTGGCTTTCCTGCACTGGGCCTTCGTCCTCCCCTGCAGCCCCCCGTCCCGCTTAAACCAAATCCCCAAACACAACACGGGCCCCTGGAGGAGAGCGCAAGACCAGGAGGACACTTCCTGTCCCATTTAGGTATACAGCCTGGCAGTGAGAGAGAGGACAAACCCTGAACCAGTACTGTGAGCTCTCTGTTACTGAACACACCCATAACACTGCTGTGAGCTCTGTTACTGAACACACCAATAACACTGCTGTGAGCCCTCTGTTACTGAACACACCTATAACACTGCTGTGAGCTCTCTGTTGCTGAACAAACCCCTAACACTGCTGTGAGCTCTGTTACTGAACACACCAATAACACTGCTGTGAGCCCTCTGTTACTGAACACACCTATAACACTGCTGTGAGCTCTCTGTTACTGAACAAACCCATAACACTGCTGTGAGCCCTCTGTTTCTGAACACACCCATAACACTGCTGTGAGCTCTGTTACTGAACACACCCATAACACTGCTGTGAGCTCTCTGTTACTGAACACATCCCTAACACTGCTGTGAGCCCTCTGTTACTGAACACACCCATAACACTGCTGTGAGCCCTCTGTTACTGAACATACCCCTAACACTGCTGTGAGCTCTGTTACTGAACACACCCATAACACTGCTGTGAGCTCTCTGTTACTGAACACACCCATAACACTGCTGTGAGCCCTCTGTTACTGAACACACCCCTAACACTGCTGTGAGCTCTCTGTTACTGAACACACCCATAACACTGCTGTGAGCTCTCTGTTACTGAACACACCCCTAACACTGCTGTGAGCCCTCTGTTACTGAACACACCCATAACACTGCTGTGAGCTCTCTGTTACTGAACACACCCCTAACACTGCTGTGAGCTCTCTGTTACTGAACACACCCATAACACTGCTGTGAGCCCTCTGTTACTGAACACACCCATAACACTGCTGTGAGCTCTCTGTTACTGAACACACCCATAACACTGCTGTGAGCCCTCTGTTACTGAACACACCCATAACACTGCTGTGAGCTCTCTGTTACTGAACACACCCATAACACTGCTGTGAGCCCTCTGTTACTGAACACACCCATAACACTGCTGTGAGCTCTCTGTTACTGAACACACCCATAACACTGCTGTGAGCCCTCTGTTACTGAACACACCCATAACACTGCTGTGAGCTCTCTGTTACTGAACACACCCATAACACTGCTGTGAGCCCTCTGTTACTGAACACACCCCTAACACTGCTGTGAGCTCTCTGTTACTGAACACACCCCTAACACTGCTGTGAGCTCTCTGTTACTGAACACACCCCTAACACTGCTGTGAGCCCTCTGTTACTGAACACACCCATAACACTGCTGTGAGCCCTCTGTTACTGAACACACCCCTAACACTGCTGTGAGCTCTCCAAGGAAGCACCAACAGCATTTTGTAACATGATGCACCCCAACATTATAAACTACTCCCTTTGCTGTCGCTACAAGACGGGGGCTCCTGCACCCCCCTCCCCCCCAAAGAAGGAATTAATCCGACCAACAATCGAGGAATGGCACTCTTAATCTGTGATTTCATGCTCCTGACCAGCAAATGGAACGTGATTAATTTGTAATTAGCATCCAAAAACCGGCTCTCCGTTACATCTCTTCTGCATCTCTCACCCAGGGGGCCCAACCCAAAACAGGGAAGGGATTAGACAAAATGAGACATGGCACTCAATTTATGAAGAACAGTAATTAATTTCACTTCTGTACGGGCAACCGCTGATTACAGGGACATCTCTCTCTCCCTCTCCCTCTCTCTCTCTCTCTCTGTCACAGTCCCACTTCCCAATAGAAACTCCACTTAAATTCCTGGGAATGGAGAGTGCAGTCATCGCATTAACCTTTACTCTCATGGTGTCGTAACGGGATCTCGCGGGGCTGCCGTCGCGGGTTCGATATTAATTGCGTCTCACGTATTCACGGCTCCAGGTTCAAGCCATGTTTCTGAGTGGGGGCCAAGAATTTTCTGCCCCGAGGAACAGCAGACATTTAGAAAGCCATCCTGTCTTTGATCAGATTTGCTGTGTGACTGCGCTCAGGGACATTTCAGCAACACTCCTCAGCACTGAGGGAAACAAACGCGGGAAAAACTAAAGAAAAAGCAGCCTGGCTTCAAACACAAACTGACGTCTCCTTTTGTTTTTCTGTCCTGACCTACGTGCAGGTATTTAAATGCCGGTACCCTTTCTCAGTGAGGGCGTTAAACACACAGGTCTGCATAAATGCATAAATGTAAGGCTGCTGCCGAAATGTGACACAATCAATGCAGCCCTGCGCCATGAGAGAATGAGATTCACTACAATTTCATTTATCTTTAGCCACATCGGTCTACCACACTTACACACTCACACACAGACACACTCACACACACACACACACACACACACACACACACACACACACACACACACACACCCACACACACACACACACACACACACACACACACACACACACACACACACACTCACACACACTCACACACTCGCACACACACACACACACTCACACACACACTCGCACACACACACTCACACACACACACACACAGACTCGCACACACATTCACACACACACACACACGTGCACAGGTGCATAGCTGCATAAACACACACACATGTACCCATTTACACAGGGAAATGGACTGAAGTGAGGCACATTCCCCAGGGAATATAACCCATTTCATCTCAAACGCAGCCCTGAAATAGCTTTTAAAAACAACGCTCTCCGACTCCTTTGTGCAGATGCAGTGGGTCAGCATGTTAGTTCACGTCTGCTAAAAGAGGTGTAGACCTCCCGAGGGGCACTCCAGGACACATCTGCCCCTGTGCGGGGCAATAGAAGAGTCAATGGCTCCCTCACAGCTTCTCCTGCCCCTCGGCACTGATTGTTACTATCCACAACAAAACTGCTCACCTCAGCAAAAACGCTTGGCGAGGACCTTCTGGTGGGTCACAGAGCAAAAACCACAAGATCACGCTGCGGCTATGGATCATACAGCTGGGGTTTGAGTTCCAGCCACACCATGACCAGCACGGGCTCATGGTCCACGCTGTAGGCACCATGACCAACACGGGCTCATAGTCCATGCTGTAGGCACCATGACCAACACGGGCTCATGGTCCATGCTGTAGGCACCATGACCAACACGGGCTCATGGTCCATGCTGTAGGCACCATTACCAACACGGGCTCATGGTCCATGCTGTAGGCACCATGACCAACACGGGCTCATGGTCCATGCTGTAGGCACCATTACCAACACGGGCTCATGGTCCATGCTGTAGGCCCATGACCAACACGGGCTCATGGTCCACACTGTAGGCACCATTACCAACACGGGCTCATGGTTCGTGCTGTAGGCACCATTACCAACACGGGCTCATGGTCCGCGCTGTAGGCAGAACCTCATCAGGAAAGAACAGGCTCAGATTGTTGGGTTTATCACTCTCTAGCGGCCTCTACTGGCCAGATTGTGAACCACTCCGAAATTGACTGCATATTCCTCAGACATCATAGGCAGTGTGCGATTGGTGTTGCATCTTCAGTGAAGACAGAAGTAGTATGTTATTGGTGTTGCATCCGCAGTGAGGACAAAAACAGTGTGTGATTGGTGTTGCATCTACAGTGAGGACAGAAATGAGGGTCAGTTGTCTTGTGAACGGGACAGGAGGAGACGGGGAGTCACCTTGGCAGAGTGAAGCCCACAAGGCTGGGGGGCTGTAGAGGGATGGGGGTGGGGGGAGGGGGGGGGGGGTAGGACTGGTGTTCAATGTCACATAGAGGTGTCACTGATCCATTATCTCTGGTATCTTTTGCTGAACTGTTTGCTTTTGCCCTGTGTGTTCCTCTCCTCCTTTATATAAAACCACAAACGTCAGCAAGGCACTGGATTACAATGGACTGGGCACCGGTCTGTTCCCCACAAGGAGGGAGGACAATGTCACTCAATGTCAGATAGAGGGGGCTGATGGGAAGTGAAGTCCAGAGCTCAAACAAAACTATTCCTCAGCATCTAACTGGAGACTTCAACTCCCACTGGCATTGCTGCTAGCAGGTTCATTCATATGCTGCCTCTGAGTGTGGCTGTTCTATTGTCCTCCATTTTGGGGTCAGTGTGTCTGCCTGCTGGTGTCTTTCAGAGCTGATTAGTTTCTTTACAAAGCTCGACACAGACACAGATAACCTTTCCCTTTGTTTCCCATGCGAAGGCAGCAGATCCATTTTAACCTGCCTGTTAAATCTCGGGACGTGCGTTCAGACCACTGGGAACGCTCTGGGCAGGCAGTCTGGGGGCGGAGCTTACTGTGGGGGCGTTCACCACACCACGACTGTGACAGCCGGTGTGAAGAACCGTGACACAAGAGTGTGACACATGAAATTTGCCACGTCTCCAATCAACCCAGCACTTACACTGCGTGTCTCAATCACCACCATTTCCTTAGCTCCGCCTTCAGAGCTGATGTGATTGAACGAGAAACGATGCGTTTCGTGCTGAAAGCGTGCGTGGGGGGTGATGCGCTGCTGAAAGGTGCCAGACTTGCAGCAGAGGGGTGACATGCCAGACATCCAGCAAGCAGCCTGCATTGTGTCCCCACCCCCTGTCATATGTCCCCAATTTGGTTAAAAATTCAGATTTTATATGTTCGCCTGTAGCCAAAATAAATGAATGAATAAATAAAAAGAGTGTAATCTGTGAGATACTCTGGTGTGAATGTGCAGATTTGCAGTGTTATCTCATGGCTGAGGAGCAGCGCGGGTATGCTGGTATGAGTGGCTCTGTGCTCCAGCTCGGCTTATCCCAGCTTAGGGCAATAACCAATCAAAGCACGACCCAGTCTGGACCCCCAGGCGGCCTGCGAAACGCTCCCAGAGAAGAGGGGGGATTTGGGGACCCACCTTCTGTCTGCCGCATGTTATCAGACGCAGTCAGATCCAGCCACCGCACAATACTGAACAAATCCTGTTAGAGGGAAGCCCCCCCCCCACCCCCACCCCCCATGCCTGAGGCAGCCCAGCGTAAGAGGCGAGAAGAGAAGAGCACTTTAAAAAACACCCCGACTCTCTGCCTGTCTGGGACTGGATCGAATGTAATGTACATCGATCGCCTCCACAAGCTGTTATGACCAACGCTTTACTGCGTCTGTATTCACCTCTCGGACAGTGGCCTGTTCACACGGCATCACAGCGGCCATGCTGATCTGGGATCAGGCTTGGACAGTGGCCTGGAGCCCTGTCATGATAGCATCACAACGACAGCACTGTTCTAGGATCAGGCTTGGACAGTGGCCTGGAGCCCTGTCATTACAGAATCACACTGACAGCACTGATCTAGGATCAGGCTTGGACAGTGGTCTGGAGCCCTGTCATGATAGCATCACAACGACAGCACTGATCTAGGATCAGGCTTGGACAGTGGCCTTGAGCCCTGTTCACATAGCATCACAGCGGCAGCACTGATCTGGGATCAGGTTTGCTTGGCCCTTAGCCTAGCCTTATCCAAGATGCATTAAAACAAATAAAAACAAGGACACATAAATTAAGTTAAAACAAGATATGAAAGACAATGAAATATAATTAAAATAAAAATAAAACTGTGATCAAACAAAGGAAATTCAGGTGTATAAAACCCTTTGAAGTTGAGATTTTAAATTGAGGACTGACTCAGCAGATGTACAGGTGAATGGGACAGGGGTGCGTTAGCTCCACAGGTGAGCTCTGAGGGGCTGGGCTGTGGCAGAGGGGTGCGTTAGCTCCACAGGTGAGCTCTGAGGGGCTGGGCTGTGGCAAAGGGGTGCGTTAGCTCCACAGGTGAGCTCTGAGGGGCTGGGCTGTGGCAGAGGGGTGCGTTAGCTCCACAGGTGAGCTCTGAGGGGCTGGGCTGTGGCAGAGGGGTGCGTTAGCTCCACAGGTGAGCTCTGAGGGGCTGGGCTGTGGCAGAGGGGTGCGTTAGCTCCACAGGTGAGCTCTGAGGGGCTGGGCTGTGGCAGAGGGGTGCGTTAGCTCCACAGGTGAGCTCTGAGGGGGCTGGGCTGTGGCAGAGGGGTGCGTTAGCTCCACAGGTGAGCTCTGAGGGGCTGGGCTGTGGCAGAGGGGTTCGTTAGCTCCACAGGTGAGCTCTGAGGGGCTGGGCTGTGGCAGAGGGGTGCGTTAGCTCCACAGGTGAGCTCTGAGGGGGCTGGGCTGTGGCAGAGGGGTGCATTTGCTCCACAGGTGAGCTCTGAGGGGCTGGGCTGTGGCAGAGGGGTGCGTTAGCTCCACAGGTGAGCTCTGAGGGGCTGGGCTGTGGCAGAGGGGTGCGTTAGCTCCACAGGTGAGCTCTGAGGGGGCTGGGCTGTGGTAGAGGGGTGCGTTAGCTCCACAGGTGAGCTCTGAGGGGGCTGGGCTGTGGCAGAGGGGTGCGTTAGCTCCACAGGTGAGCTCTGAGGGGCTGGGCTGTGGCAGAGGGGTGCGTTAGCTCCACAGGTGAGCTCTGAGGGGGCTGGGCTGTGGCAGAGGGGTGCGTTAGCTCCACAGGTGAGCTCTGAGGGGGCTGGGCTGTGGCAAAGGGGTGCGTTAGCTCCACAGGTGAGCTCTGAGGGGCTGGGCTGTGGCAGAGGGGTGCGTTAGCTCCACAGGTGAGCTCTGAGGGGGCTGGGCTGTGGCAGAGGGGTGCGTTAGCTCCACAGGTGAGCTCTGAGGGGGCTGGGCTGTGGCAGAGGGGTGCGTTAGCTCCACAGGTGAGCTCTGAGGGGCTGGGCTGTGGCAGAGGGGTGCGTTAGCTCCACAGGTGAGCTCTGAGGGGGCTGGGCTGTGGCAGAGGGGTGCGTTAGCTCCACAGGTGAGCTCTGAGGGGCTGGGCTGTGGCAGAGGGGTGCGTTAGCTCCACAGGTGAGCTCTGAGGGGCTGGGCTGTGGCAGAGGGGTGCGTTAGCTCCACAGGTGAGCTCTGAGGGGGCTGGGCTGTGGCAGAGGGGTGCGTTAGCTCCACAGGTGAGCTCTGAGGGGGCTGGGCTGTGGCAGAGGGGTGCGTTAGCTCCACAGGTGAGCTCTGAGGGGGCTGGGCTGTGGCAGAGGGGTGCATTAGAATGGCGGGGCTGAAACAGAGGGGGCGGGGAACATCCTGACTCCGCCTCTTGACACATGTAAGAGCAAACATGAAGGGGAAAGAGACGCTTAATTGTGCCCCTGAGAAAGAGGAAGGGAGCGATCTGACAAATACTCGGGTAAACAAGTGATCATATCTCTAACACAACGTCAACAGGAAGCTTTAAACGAACGACCGAATTAGATTAAATGAGCACAAAGCTTGTTTCTAGCACAGCTTTGCCTTCCATGCAGAAGTTGACACAGAAAATGTTTTAAAGTGGACAGAGGTAAAATCCAGTGCTAGAGGGCCACAGTGTCTGCAGGTTTAACTCCAGCCCTGGAGGGCCGCAGTGTCTGCAGGTTTAACTCCAGTCCTGGAGGGCCGCAGTGTCTGCAGGTTTAACTCCAGTCCTGGAAGGCCGCAGTGTCTGCAGGTTTAACTCCAGTCCTGGAGGGCCGCAGGGTCTGCAGGTTAAACTCCAGTCTTGGAGGGGGCAGTGTCTGTAGGTTTAACTCCAGTCCTGGAGGGCCGCAGTGCCTGTAGGTTTAACTCCAGTCCTGGAGGGCTGCAGTGTCTGCAGGTTTAACTCCAGTCCTGGAGGGGGCAGTGTCTGCAGGTTTAACTCCAGTCCTGGAGGGCCGCAGTGTCTGCAGGTTTAACTCCAGTCCTGGAGGGCCACAGTGTCTGCAGGTTTAACTCCAGTCCTGGAGGGGGCAGTGTCTGCAGGTTTAACTCCAGTCCTGGAGGGCCGCAGTGTCTGCAGGTTTAACTCCAGTCCTGGAAGGCCGCAGTGTCTGCAGGTTTAACTCCGGTCCTGGAGGGCCGCAGTGTCTGCAGGTTAAACTCCAGTCCTGGAGGGGGCAGTGTCTGTAGGTTTAACTCCAGTCCTGGAGGGGGCAGTGTCTGTAGGTTTAACTCCAGTCCTGGAGGGCCGCAGTGTCTGCAGGTTTAACTCCAGTCCTGGAGGGCTGCAGTGTCTGCAGGTTTAACTCCAGTCCTGGAGGGGGCAGTGTCTGCAGGTTTAACTCCTGTGCTGGAGGGCCGCAGTGTCTGCAGGTTTAACTCCAGTCCTGGAGGGCCACAGTGTCTGTAGGTTTAACTCCAGTCCTGGAGGGGGCAGTGTCTGTAGGTTTAACTCCAGTCCTGGAGGGCCGCAGTGTCTGCAGGTTTAACTCCAGTCCTGGAGGGGGCAGTGTCTGCAGGTTTAACTCCAGTCCTGGAGGGCTGCAGTGTCTGCAGGTTTAACTCCAGTCCTGGAGGGGGCAGTGTCTGCAGGTTTGGTGGCTCTATAGCCAATCAATGACTCGCTGAAGCACGCTGTGGACCTCCAGGACTGCAGTCAGACATGCCCGCTGTCATGCCTGAGAGGGCAGTGTGGTGCTGAGAGCCGTCCAGATGATCGGCCTCCATCTCAAAGCCTCTCTCTGTGCTGAAACAGCAGAAGGAGAGTCAGTGACGGAGAGGGCTGCCGTTTTACCCTGGAGGTGAGTTTGGATGTGAGAGAAAGAGAGCGTGGAGCTGTGAGAGAAAAAAGGTTTTCTTGTTTCTCCAGCTGGTTAATACTTCATGACTGCTTGTTTGAAGTAGTTTTAAATATTCATTTTTCTCTGAAGAGGAAAAATATACATGATCCCTAAAAAAGATTTCTCACACACATGATGACAGTACACACACACACACACAGATACAAAATGACAGCACATACACACACACACAGATACAAAATGACAGCACACACACACACACACACACACACAGACACACACCCACATACAAAATGACAGCACACACACACACACACAGATACAAAATGACAGCACACACACACACACACAGATACAAAATGACCCCCCCCCCCTACATACACTCACGCATGCTCAGTCTTCAACTCAAAAGGTGCTACTATGATCCTGGTGTAACTTTAACCCTGCCAAAATAACCAGTGGTCCATAGGCCCAAACTCTGAGCCTGACCTCTTTGTGTGTGTGTGCATGTATGTGTGCATGACTGCATATGCGTGTTTGTGTGTAAGTGTGTGTGAGTGAGCATGTGCATGTGTGTGTGTGTGAGTGTGTGTGTGTGTGCATGAGTGCGTATGCGTGTGTGTGAGTGAGCATGTGCATGTGTGTGTGTGTGAGTGTGTGTGTGTGTGCATGACTGCTTATGCGTGTTTGTGTGTAAGTGTGTGTGAGTGAGCATGTGCATGTGTGTGTGTGCGTGAGTGCGTATGCGTGTGTGTGAGTGAGTTTGTGTATGTACAAGTGTGTAAGTGTGAGTGAGCGTGTGTGTCTGTGAGTGTGTGTGTCTGCGCATGAGTGTGTGTGTGAATGTGTGTGCATGTGTGAGTGTGTGTGTGTGTGTGCGTGTGTGAGTGTGTGAGTGTGTGTGTGCATGTGTGTGTGCATTTGTGTGCATGTGTGTGAGTGTATGTGTGTGTGTGTGAGTGTGCGTGTGCGTGTGTGTGTTTGAGTGTGAGTGTGTGTGTGTGAGTGATATGGTGGTCAATAGAACAGGCTCATAATGATGGCACTAATGATAACAGCGCTTCATGTCAGTGGGCACAATGCTGGCAGCAGTGAGGTGGCAGCACATTTGGTATTCCCCCAGGCGCTGTCAGGCACCTGCTGCTTGTGCCAACACGTTTGCCCGCGGCTGCGCCGAGCTCCTGGCACTGCATGCCAGCATGAAGAGCCTGCTGGCGCCATAATGGAGCACAAAGCAGGCGTTAGCGCTCTGACAGCAGGTACAGAGCCCCCCCATACACACACACACACACACCCGCAGTGAGACAGGCCCGTCAGACTCTGGGGTCGCCTAGCAATGCCCACCCCCCCTTGCTCTGCCCTGCCTTGCTGGGGCACCTGCAGGGGTTTGGGTTTGAGTTTGGGGTGTGTGTTTGGGGTGTGTTTCTGTGAGGGGTGTGTGTTTGGGGTGTGTGTCTGTGAGGGGTGGGTGTGTGTCTGTGAGGGGTGTGTGTTTGGGGTGTGTGTCTGTGAGGGGTAGGGTACGTGAGTTCAGGGGCTGACATGGCCCTTCATCCCCCACGCAGATGACACTGTCTTCCGTCCAAAGCAGAGACCATCGATTAACACCAGCTACTTCAAACGAACAAAGAGCTTTACTGGCCTGCTTTTCTCTCTCTTCATCTCACGTCTCTCATCTCTGATCTCTCATCTCAGGCCTTTTTTAATTGCTCAGTGTTGTTGCCGAGGTTTTTTTTTTTTTTCTTCCAGCGTAACCCAAAAATGTCATCGTTCAGAGAGGGGCGTGAGATGAGCGTGTCTGTGCTTCTCTCAGATCTCCGCGGCACCTGAAGGTGACACCAATAAGAGGGCGTTCTCGGGGTGTCAGGTATATTTCCCAGGATATTACTTTGAAAACGGATAACGCTCGGTGCTGAGATATCATCGGGGGAAAAACACGAAAGCCAGCCAGTTTGTTCTGATCTGATTCACAATTAGGAAACAGAGGTGCGCAATATGGACTTTCAAGTCCATATCAAACAATATTTCCAGATTCCTTATGGTGGTAATGATGTGTATGACAATATTTTGGTTTAATTTCTTTTGGGTTGTTTTTTTTTTTTTACATGGCATAGCAATTAGACGTAGATATGAAAGATGACATTACGGAGAGGTATGTGAAGGGCGGTCTCTGCTCTATGCGGATTCACACCGGCTGGGCATGAACAAAGGAGAGGAGTGGACCCGAGCAGATGGGCAGCATTAAATCAGTTTAGTGCCAGATGAAGAAAAATGTTGCACGCACGAGCACTGTCTGCTCTAGCATTTGTGAAGCCTGACCTGAGTCTAACATGATACGCACGGCGTCCTTAAAGCCACACCATGCATAAAATTAAACTGGTGCCGCATATGGGTTCTGCCTGTCTGCTGTATGCAGTGCATCAGTCTCTGAAATGCAGGAGACATTACCAGGGTAACTCGCTAACTCATCTACTCACTAATTCACCTGCTCACTAACTCATCTACTCACTAATTCACCTGCTCGCTATCTCATCTACTCACTAATTCACCTGCTCGCTAACTCATCTATTCACTAATTCACCTGCTCGGTGACTCATCTACTCAGTAATTCACCTACTCGCTAACTCATCTACTCACTAATACACCCACTCGCTAACTCATCTACCCACGAATACACCTACTCGCTAACTCATCTACTCACTAACTCACCCACTCGCTAAGTCATCTACTCACTAATTCACCTACTCACTAACTCATCTACTCACTAATACACCTACTCACTAACTCATCTACTCACTAATTCACCTACTCACTAACTCATCTACTCACTAATACACCTACTCTCTAACTCAAAGTCACTAAAAGCGCTCACAGCTGAAAGTCTCCTGGGTTCATCTCTATTATTTACTTCATCTTCTCCCTCATTGGGATATTCCCTCTCCCAGTCTGGAACGTTCCATCATACACACATGGATATATGTGTGCTACTGACAGGTAGCGTTAATGCTTAGCCAATGATTTACCATGTGACAATGCTAAAGACATCCTGCTGACCAAACCCCTCCCTCTCTGGGCAGCACCATGCTCTCAACCAATCCCAATCACTCACTGCCAATCAGGGCAGTTGGCCATTGATGGTCAGAATTGGCATGGTTCAGGTTTGAAACGCTCTGGGGTTCATTTTCACACGGTGACTGAGTGCCTGAACACAATGACCCAGGTGAGGTCATGTGGTCGTCCTGGCTGTAGACGCCCTGTACCGCGTCCTCACTACGATAGCCTAGCTTTGGCTCACCTGCCGCTTCCCTTTAGCATTGCAGAGGAAGCACACTGCCTCTCCAGCTCATTCTCACGGTGTGAGCGGTGTCTGGCCCCGCCTCCCTGCTCCTGTGGTCCAAAACATGGCCTGAGGCTGTCTGTGTCAGTACAACATGCCCCCAGCATATTACCCACAACCCTCTGCTTCACAGGGCCCAGCCGCACAGCTGTGTCATATGTGAACAAATGCGTACGCAGCCCAAACCAGCTGGAGTCAGGGAGCAGCGACACCGATAGCACAGCGTCCGTGACGAGGATTTTGATTTTAAAAAGCTTTTATCCCACTGAGACTGGACACACCGTTGCAATGCTGGACAAAAAAAACAGGTTACAAAAAGCGCACCTGTCTGCACTTGAGCACACTTGTGACAAAGAAAATGCTTCTTCTTCTTCACTAGCTGCAGCCGGGACCCTTATTTTACCCAGAAGACCGTTCTGCGTTCATGGTCTCCCTTGGTGATGTCAGCACTCAGGCAGAGCAATTAAGTGGAGCCCCTGGCAGAGCTGCGCACTCGTTCACACACACCATGCGCATCCCTGCGCAGCCCTGCAGACACGCCCCCATCACCCAACACTGCCACTCACCCCTCTCCATCGCTCCTGCGCAGCCCTGCAGACACGCCCCTATCACCCAACACTGCCACTCACCCCTCTCCATGCGCATCCCTGCGCAGCCCTGCAGACACGCCCCCATCACCCAACACTGCCACTCACCCCTCTCCATGCGCATCCCTGCGCAGCCCTGCAGACACGCCCCCATCACCCAACACAGGGGCTGCAATCTCTCATCACAGCAATACACATGTAATAATCATTTTATATCATAGTAATCTACAATAATAACAACAAAACAAAAAACACAACAACAACAACAACAACAATAATAATAAACATGCAGCTCATTTGTAGCCCAAAGTGCTTCACAGAATAGATGCATCTAACTGCAGTTTCAAATCAATTACCTGGGAATAAAAATTATGAGGAGAGTGCTTAACTCTGATATACCTGCAAAGTGTGTTTAAAAAGGTGCTCAAGCCAACACAAGGGCCCCAGTCACGAGCATGAAAAAGAAATGGTTTTGATAATAACTGCCTTTTTGCCTTCCGCGCTGGTGTCAGCGCAGAGCCGAAATGGTTGCGTGAGGGACTCCTGCTTTTAACTGCCGTTACGAGCTGTGCGTTCCCACGCGAAGGCCAGAGTGGAGACGGAGATGAAATCCCAGGACACTGATTGGCCAATCATGTCAGCCTCAGCTCATATGGGCCAATCATGGCACATGGTGCAGCCAGCAAAGCAGTGCACCCTGGGTAATTACTTCCACAGAGGGAGTCGAGCGATCTTTAAAGGTCGCCTCCAGCTGAGCTTCATTTCACCCAAAGAAAAATGGAAGCAGAGAGAGTGACACAGAACTCAGCTGAGCTATTTAAGAAATGGCCTCTCATGTTCACCCAAAGAAAAATGGAAGCAGAGAGAGTGACACAGAACTCAGCTGAGCTATTTAAGAAATGGCCTCTCATGTTCACCCAAAGAAAAATGGAAGCAGAGAGAGTGACACAGAACTCAGCTGAGCTATTTAAGAAATGGCCTCTCATGTTCACCCAAAGAAAAATGGAAGCAGAGAGAGTGACACAGAACTCAGCTGAGCTATTTAAGAAATGGCCTCTCATGTTCACCCAAAGAAAAATGGAAGCAGAGAGAGTGACACAGAACTCAGCTGAGCTATTTAAGAAATGGCCTCTCATGTTCACCCAAAGAAAAATGGAAGCAGAGAGAGTGACACAGAACTCAGCTGAGCTATTTAAGAAATGGCCTCTCATGTTCACCCAAAGAAAAATGGAAGCAGAGAGAGTGACACAGAACTCAGCTGAGCTATTTAAGAAATGGCCTCTCATGTTCTCATCTATGAGAAGGACAGGTACATCATATATGTAATGGACTGCAAGTGAGAAAAACCCTTTTAAGGAGGAAGAAAGATTTACTTTTTTGATCCAGTTACTCATAGTTTTACAGTCATGTCAATTTTTTTGAGATCATCGTTGAGAAACAGCATTTTCAAAGGACAGGATGTGATATACACCTGGAAATGTCAGGGTGAGTTAAACGTGTCTCTAACCTTTTCAGTAATCTTGCCATAATTTCTTTAACGAGGGTGCACATCATGTCCTTAGAAACCTCGTAAAGCAGTTAAATACAGGCCCGACATTAGCGCAGCCTGTCTGCATTGTGTAAATTTTACATCACAACCACAAATTTGACCACCGGCAATGGAGAGTGCCGTTGCTCTTTCATTTGCATGTGTTTTAACGGCTGCAGCCAAATCGATTGACATGGCTAATTTCATATGGTGCCGTTACAAAGGGAACATCAGGACACGGAAACACTCTAATACCCTTAGACAGAACCCTGCTTTCCACGAGTTTCAGAGACCAGAGCTCCATGAACACTGACATCCCCGTCTCCAGCCCAGACTAAGGGAATAAAGACTCCCTGCAAATACATGCTGAACGCTGTCTGGCCTTATAACACAGACATATTCAACAACACTACCCAGGATGACAGTGCTGTGTGGAGGTTTCTGTGCTTCAACCCCAAAAAGTACAAGTGTAGAAATTAATAACATCAAGTTTCGAGTTCCTGTCAAAAGCTTTTGAGTTATCGATTCTGCTCCATCATCAACTCTGACAGTCTGCTGTGGTCCAGCAGTGCATCTGTCAGGCCTGATTGACTGTTTATTATGACTTCTCCTTCCTGTATCCTAAAGGGTCAACTCTGAACTGCAATGTCAGTTCATAATTAGGTAAAAGTTATAAGCAGTTATGTATTGATTAGATACTAGGTGGACTGCAAGTTAGTTAGACTTAGTTTGTTTTTGCTGAGTAGAGAGTGTAAAGACACTGACTTTGGGAAATGGTTTTTCTCCAGTAGAGGTGGTGTAGGTGGAGCTGGGGTGGTGTTTTGTACACATGCTGCATTATTTATGATGTTTTCGCAGCTGTATGAAAATGTGAATGGGGCTTTGTAGTAACTGCACACTTTGTTGTCATGTGACCGTGTGAGGAAATGCGGGGCCTGCCAAACACTAGGGAAGCGAGGCGCACTGTTGTCTTTCTCTCTCCCTCCCTCTCTCTCCCCCATTTCCTCTCTCTTTCTCTCTCAAGAGGTCACAGAGAGGTCGGGGGTGACTACCACATGCGTGTTCAGAGGGGAGTGTGCGCAATCCCCAGCAGGGGGTGGGGTAGGGGTCGGTGTGAGTGGGTGGTGAGCAGTCAGGGTTTGGCAGAGATTACACGGGTGCCTGTCTATCAGACCCAGAATAGCGGCCTTTGGGCATCACACGGCCAGCCAATGGCCCCCTGCAGCGGAAATATTCAGCGGAAATCTGAGGGTTCGGCTCGCGGATGCTGTGGCTTTCCATGTCTGTGAAGATGATCTCTGCATTCCATCTGCACATACGAGAGGAAAATAAACAGTGGAACACTCATGGAAAAATCACGGTGAAGCTAATGGAAACACCGCCATAAAGCTAATGGATCTGCAGGAGGAACACCAATCTTCAACAAGAAAATCAACTGCTCAGTTCATGTAAGTGGAAAACGCTGGATAAGGCAATGTTCCAGAATATTCCCCAACTGCCCCACTGGGATCAGATCTGCTGCCTGAAAAAGGCAATGTCACCATTAGAAGACAGATATCCTTTAATCCTCTCACTGTGCAGATGTTGACACAGAATGGCTGGGATCGATGGGGGAGAAGTTGAAGCTGAAACGGGAAAAGGTCATAACCCAGAGTCGTGATCGTCACGTCAGACGGAATCCAGGGAGAAAAGGAACAAAAGGACAAAAAAACGGCACTCAGAACAATTCTAAAGGAGACAAAGCGTGACCCGGAAGGACAGGTTGACCCTCTCGGTTGGGGAGGAGCACGCTGGTGCATTCAGGAGGGACAGCGTGGGTGAGACGAAGGGGGTCTGAAAAACCAACGTCACTCCTGAATCCTATTCAGGGAGAGGTGCACAGCTAACGCTAAGCAGCGCAGTGAGCCTTTGATCACACCCTGACTCCTCAGCCACACAAAAACGACTCAGGTATCCCCCCACCCCACACCTTTCACTGAGTGCAGGTAATGGAGCGGTTGTTTCCTCTGCCTGGGGGGTGTAGGTGCAGGGGGGGGGGCAGCGGTTTAACCT
>JAFBMS010002898.1:0-23147 GCA_019788955.1 Albula glossodonta
CAGGTCTTTGGAAGGCTGCAGTGGCCTCATATTTTAATTGACCTCCTCTCAATCACTCAAAATACACAGACCGAGAGAACGAAAGGAGAGCAAACTGTTCATGACTTGAGTAACTGTGGAGGCTTTCAAAATGCAACCACTGCAGGCTTCCAGAAAAGCCCTCCTGTAGTCCTTATCCCCCTCGGCAAAACTGCCCTTTTCTCTAGGCAAAGGGTGGAGGACGTCTGTGGTCTTTGGATGACCAATGTAGGCGTGCGATAGCAATTCCTTCACAGCAGGTGTGTCTGATCTCACCTGAGAAGGTCAGACGCGGGTGCGCCATGCGCTGCGGCTCAACACTACAACACCAGATTCAAATCATCAGGTAATCACAGTTTTCAATCATGAATGAACATGTTTTAGTGCTACTCTGGAACCAAAGCGTGCGCAGATAAGAGTGTACAGCACTGATTTAGAGCTTCCCCCCCCTTCCGCCTCTTTGAGGGCTGGTGGGGGGTGGGAGGCCCCGGGAAAACAGCGATCAGCACAACCTAAGCTTGCAGGTATGTAACAGGTGAGGTACCTGCCCCCAGGAACAGCACATAAAGTTAAAAAAAAAACTGGGTCCAACCAAGCAAGGGCACGTGATTTAGTCTCCACAATGAAACCGTAACCATGTGGTCACTCTTTGTGACATCACACATCTCCCCCTTCATGGCCCCGGCTGGTTACAGTTAGGTTTGTGATGTCACCACTGGCCGGCTAGTTAGCTTGTGTTTGTCACTATTGGCTTGTTCCAATTATGTTGTGATGTCACCATGTTTTTTTTCTTCTCTACACACATCATAGTTGCCAATGGCAGGACGTTTGGTACTTCATGAAAAAAATCCAAGTAATATTCTATAAAAGTCATTTTTTTAAAATGCCCCAGCTCATTCAGTACTACCTGGGCATGTAAAGCTAAACACAGTTGCACTCTGAGAAGTAAAAAACAGCACCAATATTAAATAATCATGGAAATCATTTTTCCCCCTTAAACACAAAACACAGACTTTGAGATGTTTTTTTTTCCCTAAACATGGCTGAGGTCACCAGCATTTGCCTCAGTCACTGAACATTCCCCCCTGCTAACCAGCTGTCAAAAAGAGTAAAAATCTCTCACTGCATGTTTACAGCATACTAATGCCCCCTGTCCCTAGACGTAACAATTATTATCTGAAAAATCTGTATTTCCTGATTAATAAGGAAAATGCACTTCCATGAATATTACAATGACAGCTGATCCAGGGGCTTTGTGGGTAACAGGGAGGAGACCAGCCTGGGGCTAGGTGACAAATGAGGGGAGACCAGGCTGTGAGGCCCTTTTCTGAGCTCTTACCAGAAGTACACACTGGCTGAGCAGAGAAGTGGACAGAGCAGGCGGTGAGTAGTGTGAGTAAACCTGGGGCGGCCTAATCCGATCTGCAGAGGGTGTGTGCGGCTCCATGTTTTTCACTCCAACTGAGCAGGAGCACTCCCCTAAACCAACTAACCAATGGCGTGAAGGCTGTGATCGGCGTGAAGCTGTGTGTGTATGTGTGTGTTTGTGTGAGTGAGTGGTGTGTGTGTGTGTGTGTGTGTGTGTGTGTGTGTGTGTGTTTTGTGTGAGTGAGTGTGTGTGTGTGTGTGTGAGTGTGAATGATGAGTGAGTGTAAGTAAAATTGGCATAATGTAAATGAACTGTATGTGGGCGGTGCTCTGCGGCGTGATTGGGTCTGGATGCATGTGCGATTCAGTTCCGTTCGGCCATTCATCCTCAGCTCTGCGCTTCGGCCTCCTGCATCATGTGACGGGTAGCAGGACCTTCTGGCTGCTGACAATGTCACTGAGCTGCCGTTTGATTTTCAGGAAGTGTCTCTTAAACTCCAAACCATCGCCCTGTAAGGGGGGGGGGGGGGGGGGGTGGAGAATGTGGACATAAGTTCATCAAATTTAGCAGTACAAGACTCACTGTGACTATAAACAAGGCCTCCACAAGCACACGCTGCACAAAGCAAACTAACTGCAGACAGGAAGTGTTTACCTTTGACAGCCTGAAAGTCCACCAGAACCTTCTCCTCCATTTCCAGGAAGTGCACCTTGAAGATCAGCTTGTTATTTCGGCGATCCATCGTGGAGACAGTTGCCTGGGAACGGTGAAACCAAAAAAAGCTGTCAACGCAATGGCATTATCCCTTATCCCTCCACATTTCCAAAGGCTGCCACTATCATCATAAAAAAAAAAATCCATGGTGCCAAATTCAGCTAGGCAAAGATCACCCTTTGACCCAGTCTGCTTCATACTTCTGCACAGTGTAAGGGTGCATCAGCGCACAAAACGTTTGAGCAAACCGTCCCACGGCCAAATGATTTTGAGCAACATACATACTATACAAGCTACCATACCGCCCGCCAATTTAACAAAAGCAGCACAGATGGGCTAAAAATGAATTAAAACATCTACACACCCATGTCAAGTGGCAATTATGCAGCAAAGCTGCGGCAATTTGTGCAGTCTAACAATTAGCTCAATGATGTAGGCACTATAAATGTCTTCTACAGTTTCTATTGGTCACAGGCAGAGGCTGAGGGGCGTGGCCAGAACCTGATTGGTGCAGGTCTGCTTCCAGGTGTAGCCCATGTCGGTGCAGGCTTTTCTGAGTGCGGTGCAGGATCCTCCAGCCCCAGCGAGGTGAAGAAGCGCGTCATCCTCCTAACCAGCGCTGCCAGGGCGTCTGCAGAGACAGTGTGAGGTAAACGTGTGTGTATGTGCTTGTGTCTGTGAGACATCTTACCCTGGCTGCTCCCAGGTTGTGTGTGTGTGTGTGTGTGTGTGTGTGTGTATGTGTGTGTGTGAGTGTGTGTGTGTGAGTGTGTGAGTGTGTGGTGTGGTTGTGAGACATCTTACCTGGCTGCTCCCAGGTTGTGTGAGTGTGTGGTGTGTGTGTGAGTGTGTGAGTGTGGTGGTGTGTTGTGTGGTGTGTGTGTGTGTGTGTGTGTGTGTGGTGTGTGTGAGAGTGTGTGTGTGTGTGAGACATCTTACCTGGCTGCTCCCAGGTTGTATCTATGTGTGTGTGTGTGTTTGTGTGTGTGTGTGTGTGTGTGTGTATGACCTCTTACCTGGCTGCTCCCAGGTTGTATCTGTTTGTGTGTGTGTGTGTGTGTGTGGGACCTTACCTGGCTGCTCCCAGGTTGTGTCAGTGTGTGTGTGAGACCTTACCTGGCTGCTCCCAGGTTGTGTCAGTGTGTGTGTGAGACCTTACCTGGCTGCTCCCAGGTTGTGTCAGTGTGTGTGTATGTGTTTGTGTGTGTGTGTGTGTGTGTGTCGGTGTGTGTGAGCTTGTGTGTGAGTGTGTATTTGTGTGTCGGTGTCAGTGTGTGGGACCTTACCTGGCTGCTCCCAGGTTGTGTCAGTGTGTGTGTGAGACCTTACCTGGCTGCTCCCAGGTTGTGTCAGTGTGTGTGTGAGACCTTACCTGGCTGCTCCCAGGTTGTGTCAGTGTGTGTGTATGTGTTTGTGTGTGTGTGACATCTTACCTGGCTGTTCCCAGGTTGTATCTGTTTGTGTGTGTGTGTGTGTGTGTGTGGGACCTTACCTGGCTGCTCCCAGGTTGTGTCAGTGTGTGTGTGTGAGACCTTACCTGGCTGCTCCCAGGTGTTCCCAGCAGTTGGCTGCCCAGCAGCATGTGGTCAGGGCAGGCCGGCTGGGAGAAGCTGACCTGCAGCGCCCCCGCGTGGCCACCACACACACCGGACTCCCAGGACCACATGCCCAACGCCGGCTCGGGCTGAGAGGTGGAAAGCTGCACCCTGTCCTCACTACAGAAAGAGAGACAGGGGGATGGAAGGAGGGAGAGAGAGGTGGGAAGGGGGGGAAAGCGGGGGTGGGATAGAGGTAGAGAGAGAGAAAGAGTGAGACACGTATGCTACTACTAAAAGAGCATCTGCTTTACCACTACAGTGTAAATGTATAAATGAATACTGTGTAATATGAGTGTGCACTAATGCTCGGACGCTTGAGCGGGTCAGCTGCTCACCTGCCCGTGCGGCTGAGAGGGACCTGCTCTGAGTCTGACCGCAGCAGCTTAGTGACCGGACCCTGAGAGTCCGACTGCCTCTTCACTCCTGCAGGGCCAGTAAGACAAACACACACACACGCGCACACACACACATTAATGATAATAATAATAATAACACCAACAACAACAGTGATGATAAACTATAACCGGTGTTTTATATTGTATATGTATTCTCATAATTATAAACACTGCTGTTTTGAGCATTATTTTTACCCTCTCTCTCTCTGTGTTCTGTTCCAAGTCAGCGGTTCTTAATCTAAAACACTCTCAAATCCTCTATGCCGCCCAGAAATAAGGCTGCAGATTTCGCAGATCTTTATATTACTAAGATGGCTCCCCCCACATCCAGTCTCTGCTTCTACACCCATCCATTTACTATGAGGATCGGCGGATCCACAGTGGATCCATGTCCCCACTATAACTTCAGCTCTCAGATCCATTAAGGATAACGTCTGTGATGGAGCTTACTCATATTGTTTTTCTTCAGACATGAAATACCATACATGAAATAAACCAACCATACTAAACGCGAGGAAATACAAATGAAAACTGATCGGAGAAGCAGTCCTTAACCCCTGAGTGACAGAACGTGAGCGGCCCCCAGACGCCTCTGTGCTGCACCTGATTTGAAGCTCTTGCAGAACCAGCGGTCCGTCTTTATGTCAGGAATGGTGATTCTCTTCTCAGGGTCGTGCAGCAGAATCTTGGTCAGCAGGCCTGGGGAATGGCAGTGCGGTATAATGGTTAGGGAACTGGTCTCAATACTTGGAGGTTGCAGGTTCAATTCCCAGGTAAACGACCGAGCATGAAAGTTGATTTGAATTGTTACAGTACATGATTACACTTTATTTTAAAAAATCAAGGCCCCTAAGTCACTTTCGATAAGAGTGGCTTACATTAAAAATGACTGCAGTTTAAAATAATTACTCTTGGTTGGCCTGAGAGTTTTCAAAAACTTTTCAACTGTGGTATTTAAAGATCCACTTTAAATAAGAGAGGGTGCTGGTGTCATGGTCAAATTCCTACAACCCTGACTGTCTCCATCAGGCAACTTAATGCTCCCAAACATAAAATCACACATCTACAAGCAACCAGAGAAGTATGTTTATCTACCAGGGTAAATGGACAGATATTGAATGGCATAAGATTACCGCTCCAGATGTTAGTGAGAGCTTTCCTCTGTAAGACTAGAGAAAAGAAAGGTTAGTATGAGGTTGGGAAGGTAGTCATGGACAAGGAAAAGTACATACTGAGTGGTGTGGCTTCTATCTTCTTCCAGGGTGTGAGGTAAGTCTTCTTCTGTAGCCAATCAGAGTACTCCTGACAGCTCTCAGTGGGCTGGTCCCATGGCAGTTCTGTTACAACACAGTGAATCTGCTCCGTTAGAACACAAATGGGCAAGCTCACGCACGCAAGCACACAGGCGCACACACACAGGTGATCACACTCATTCACTCACAGTAACTCGCACATAGCCATAGACTCAGACTCACTATCTCAGTACCTCACTGACATGACTGGATCACTAACTCACTATCTCACGTATTAACTCACTAACTCACAAATCCAATTACTCACTTAGCAACTCACTACCTCAGTAACTCACTAATGCACTAAGTGGCATTAACTCGTTATGTCAGTAACTCATTAACTCACTGACTCACTATCTCAGTAATCCATTGACTCACTGACTCACGAACCCACTAACTCACACATTAACTCACAATCTCAGTAATACATTGACTCACCGACACACTGACCCGCTAGCTCACACATTAACTCAGTGACTCACCCCCAGCCAGCATGGCGGTGAGGACGATCCCGCAGGCCCAGGTATCGGCGGGCTGGGCCCTGAACTCGGCTCCCGCCATCAGCTCCGGCGCCACGTAGGGCAGCGTCCCGCAGAGCCGCGTCAGCTTGCGTTCACGTCCTCGGTGCCGGAACATAGTGGCCAGCCCAAAATCCGAGATCTTCAGGTTATCTAGAGATGAGGGACATCAGAAGACCTCCTTACCGACCACACCCCCCCCCCCACCCTCGGCTGGCTGACTCAGTCTGATAGGGAGCTGTGTGATACACAGACCGTTTGGGTGTTGAGTAAAGGTAGCTATAGCTCCACATATGGGAGATCACACCGGCTGTGTGCTGGTTAAGCCCATGAGTCTCGCTACTCTCCAGTGACCTCTGCTGGCCGGCTGGATTTGCGCATCCATTGACCTTCTGTTTTCCTGACAGAAAACACAGTGATAGGTGGTGTGTCTACAGCGAGAAAAATAGCAAGGACTCGTTGTCAAATGAATCTGAGAAGTCGTGCTAGGTAACTTCCTCTTGAATCTGTGGGGGAGGTTTGTGGTTGCTAATGCAGACATCATAGTTAGCAACTCAAGCAAGGTGTCTGGGAGATTATGATATTACTGACTGAACCGCAAAACAATAAACGAAACCTCACCTTTGTCGTCGAGTAGTATGTTCTCTGGTTTGATGTCTCTGTGTGTGATTCCCACGCTGTGGAGGTACTCCTGAAACAAGGAAACCACATCTTAGCAAAGACACACAGACAGACACACTGTCCCTCAAAATAGCAAATAAACTAGCGCAGAAACTACTTCAGTAACTACTAAACCCATAATGCGTCACTCATCCAGTGTCCTCAGTATCTAAATGATCGCAGATAGCTGGAGGTCTTTTAGTTTTCCCATTTTATGAAAGCCCAATGAAAAAAAATTCATGAAGTACAGGTGAAGGTGAAAAATCCCTTAAGGTGAGGTGAAGTGACAGGTCGCTCTGTAAGTGGCACATGGGTACGAATGGTACAAAAGAGAAGAGAAACCACAACACATATGAAACACACACAAGCAAAAGCGCTCATTTGAAATACACTTGAATGGGTATACAGCAGTAAGCACAGATAACAAACAGTCTTAACCAGTCATCCCATGGGTATGTAATGGTGTTGGCTTTTAAACCATGACCGCATCCTTGTAAGCTATCTATCTTCGCAGTGGATCTGGGCTTTCCTCCAATAAAGGGGAACCAGCTAATGACTTCCACATTATCAATAAATAACAATTTTGGAACAATTTAGGAAAGTACCAATACCTTTAATTTGAGTTAGTTTAATCAGAGCACACTTTAACAAGTGCATAATTAATGAGTTATTAATATAAAGATAATAATTTGATTGACATACAGCAGTCAGGCGGCACTCACCACTCCTGATATCAGCTGCTGGAAAAACCTGTGAGCTTCTCTCTCTGACATGCCCACATCCGGCTCTGTGGGACAGAGAGGAGAGAGGGAACAGCTGCTGTTAGTGTGTGTATGTGTATGTGTATGTGTATGTGTATGTGTATGTGTCTGTGTGTGTGTGTGTGTGTCTGTGTCTGTGTGTGGGTGTGTGTGTCTGTGTGTGGGTGTGTGTCTGTGTGTGAGTGTGAGAGTGTGTTTCTCTCACCGATGCGGTCGAACAGCTCCCCTCCGCTGCAGTACTCCAGGAACAGGTACTGTGTGTGCCCCTCGCGTCGGTGGCCAAAGAAGCGCACGATGTTAGGGTGGGACAGCAGCTTGTTCACACACACCTCCTTCTTCACATTCTCGGGGCAGTCTTTGGCCCGCGACGTGTCCACCACCTTCACAGCCACGGCCTCCTCCGTCTTCCTGTTCACCAGGAGGCGTACCCTGACAGAGACATACCATAGAGTTTCAAGTCACACAGATACACATTCCAACACACAGACTCCCTGAACTCTGATTAGGTTGTTTGTCTTCCTCAGAACTGAGTATTGTGACATCAGCATCAAAGTGTATTTATGTCATTGAGTCATGGGTGATGTGTGGGTTCTCACGTCTCTCACAGATCCCCCCCACCCCTCTCTTTCTCATTTGAAGTGTTTGTGGATTGGGTTGATAATGAACGGAAAGGGGAACATACCGGTGTTCTGTTCTGTATACTCTCCCTATATATGTAATGGGGAAAAAAAGAAAAATCTACATCTACTGCAACACATGACACTGTGAAATTAATGTTTAAAAATGTCTTTTGTTTCCACCTGTAAACCAAACAAAAGAAGGAATGAAGTAAAAAGAAGTGAAGGAAGGAGGTAAAATAGAAAGCAAGGTAAATAGCATAGGCTATTCACAGCATGGTAGTAACAACAGTATGTAAAATAGCAAGTCAGACAGTCAGAAATTAAGTAGGTAATTAAGCATGGCAGACGTTCAGTAAGCAATTCAGTCATTAAATCAGTTAAGTGAGGGAAACAAGAAAGAAAAGCAGTAAAAAAAACAGTCAGACAACACAAAAACCTGTCGGTCAATAGAGGGTGAACAGAGGGTGGGCTAAGGAAGCAATTAATTAAATCAGAAATGAAATCAGTCAGTCAGTGGAAAGAGAGTGGGGAGGGTGGATACAGGGCGGGGGCAGGTTTCAGGTCACAGGACGGGGGGGTACAGTAATAAAGGTGTAAGTGGAATCGGGAGGGACACAGGTAAGGACAGCGATGCTTACTCTCCATACGCCCCTTCACCCAGAGTCTGGACCAAGTCCCAGTCCTGCACGAATGGCACGGCCATGACCTGTCTGAGAGAGAGAAACAGGGCAGCGACACACTGCACTAATAATCAATACAATAACTACATTAATAATAACAATATTAATAATCATCTTCATCGTCCACGTCATGGTGCTGTATTTCCGTACTGTTTTTATGCAGTGGAAAGTGATACTAACAACAGTAATAACCATCTCCATCTTCATCACAGTGCCCTATTTCTGTGAAGTGCTGTTATGTCGTGGAAAGTGATACATGGTTTGGCTAAGCAGAGGTAAGCAGATGCACTACTGCTTTAGCAGCGTACCACAGCGAAGCACAAATCTCTCTTGTACAGTGTGCAACAGTCTCTCACTTTATTAGCGCACAGCTGTGATGGGTGCCTAATGTACCCAAAACAACCGCAGCATTGACACACACAATGCTGTTCGAGTCATCGCCTTCCAGCAGCCATAGGGTGGCCGATATATCCTGCAAATCTTGCTGAGAAGCATGTTCCACCCTGTGCCAAACCTCACAAAAAAACCTCCGATTAGCTGGGGCCCAGAGGCTCGTCCTGTCAAAATGATTCACGACTCAAATCATAAAGTCCTCGCTTTCCAAGGCCCATCTGACTTATGTCAACGTTCTTTTAAGCTGTACATCACATCCTGGAGTCTGTAACCAGCGCTGCAAAATGATAAAAGCAGAAAACCTGACAACAGGGAAAGTACACGCAGCCCGGACCAAGAAAGTCCCCATTTGCCTCCTAAAACGGTTTCCCACAGGCTGTGATGTGCTTTTCTGCATATATTACAGTTGTGACGTAGCAATCCTGATTGTGAATTTTCTCCATTCCGACCCTTCTTTGTGTTTTTCAGCTGAATTCCCCATGTTCTTTAGTGAAACTCTACCAGGACTTCCCTCTGTTTCATCAATGGAGAATGTGGCCCATTTCAGGTCAATGTTTCCACTCCTGCAGCAGCGATAATACAGAGCTTTATGTTGATAAGTTCACAGGGCTCTGTTCAGTGAGACATTCTCTATGCCAAAATATTCTGCACCAATTATTTTTCAATGACACAAACCAACACTGTACAAGCATTCAAAATTTTTAATTGCTTAATAAACAGCAATAAAATGACAGCTCTTCAGGCTTTGTAATACAACCATGAATTATTATGAATTATTATCACAACATCTATGATGCTCTCATCAAACAGTGAGTGTATATGAGCTCTTAGTGCCAGTTCTGAATTTTAAAAATTGGCTTCTGAGTAGATTGAGGTACTTAACCCAGATTCTGTCCATCATCAGTCAGTTCTTTTCATGGCATGCAAAGAGTGTGTGTGATTCAGACAGGCAGCACAGTGCAATTAAAATGTAACTGTCATAAAAGTCAGATGTATAATTTTGCTTAAATGTAACAATGTAGAATAAAAACAGGGACGAGACAAAGGCCCAGAGACCGCAGGGAACACCCTCCGCCTGCGCCTGCCTTTCCCCATACGGCGGAGCTTCTGATAGCGTGCACTTACTAGCACAGCTATGGACATCTGTCAGTACTTGTCGGCCACCGTCGTTGTCAATTTGTGCTGATCCACCGCAATGACTCTCTGCAGAGCAGGAACCTTACTGCCTCAGGCTCCCCAAAGACAACAGACAATAAAACACGACATAGACCAAAGAGCAGGAAATTTAAAAAAAAAAAAAAAAAAAACAGGAGTGGACTAAACTTGTATTTGCCAAAAATTCCACCCAAGATGTTAATGATAAGTGTGCAAACTGTGTGGCAAAAATGCCAAAGGTAAAAGAAAAAAGTGCTGGGTGGTAACAAAGATATTTATAGCCTACACACAGAAGTACTGCAAAACTATATGGGGTAATCCAAACATTTCAACTTGAGTGTTTATTCAACACCGCAACCCACAGACGGATATCAGGAAAGCTCACTTTATGCAATATTTAATTTGTATGGGACTTAGTACAGTGATCCAATACAAACGTACATGATTCATGTACATCTTTTTATGCCCAAGATTAATTACCATCACCATGCCATTGGTTGACAGTATGCTAGTTTCTCTTTTTATTATATATTTCATGTAATTATGCTAACTCATTGAGCCAACACAATACTGCACAGACTTAGCACAAGGCAGGGGAATAGTCATTATGCACTCTTTCAGAAAACCTATTCATGCTGTTATGATCAAAATAATTTTGTTATAGAAGCAAGCTAATAAAAACAGAAATTGTAAAGCATCCATAGTGTCAACAGAGGCAGTGCAATCCTAAACTTAAATCTTGCAATACAGTCATACATTCATTAACATAAAGCTTTCAGTCAGCTGACTAGTCCTCAGATCTTGAACTGACTGTAATCAGAGGAATACAAACTTGGTCAGCTGACCAAAAGCTAGCATGCTAATCAATGTGCAACCTATTACAGGTTTTCAGAGTGTGAGAGCACTCTCTATGCACTGCACCTAATGTTACCTGCTGCTTGTGTGAATATCTACACAGTCCCCTTGACACGATACACACAGTGCACTTTCATCAGTGATAACCTGAAAACACTGCAGTTTTGTTTTTTTGGTTTGGTTTGGTTTTGCCTCGCCTCGCTGGTCCAGGGGGGCTTAATGGAGACATGACAGGTAAAAACCCATTTTCCTGCTCACTGGACCATATGCTGCAGAGCAAAGCAGCGTGACAACCAGACACTGCTTAGCTCCTAATGCAGCTGCATTACTGCTGCTGCTGCTGCTGACTTTTCCTTATGGATCCAAACTGTCCTCCTTAACTTTAAAACATAATACTGGCCTAATTAGGACAAATGTGCTCTTTACACCCAATAAGTGTGTGTCATTTTATTGAACACAAATCCAAATTATTATGGTAAATAATCATAGGTTTGAAATTTATTTTACTAAATTTTTTCCCAGAGGAAAGCATTTACAAAATAACAACGCAAGAATCCCATAACACGTTAATAGTTCGAAGAGCTTGGCCTGAGACTCGATACCCAGCTAAGGCACACCATTATCAAACGCAGTCATGAATATCAGTTATAATATGGATGTGACCTTAACTGTGCTACACAACCATAACTGCGCATCCAGCTGCTGTAAAGATCATTGAAAGTCGTGGAACCTCATTCCACCAACGCCGGCTCAGGAGGAACTGTTCGTGTGAGTTCACTTCCGTCTCATGCTCCTTGAGATCGGTGAGGTGAGGCAACAAACTGGAAACTTTCCAGATAAAGGTGTAAAATCCCACAGGGGAGAAGTCATTACACAGCTCATTTTGTAGTGCCTAATGCAGCCTGTGGGTGGCGCCAAAGAGCGAGGGCACATGGCTGTGGTGCAGATGTGTGCCCTGTGAGGTCAAGTCCCAGGTGCACAAATACTCTTTCTCACCAGCGGAGAAAGGGTGAGCCTCTTCCAGGTATGGTAATCCATCTCATTAGTCTCTAGCGACCTCTCCTGGCCTGCCAGGAGCCTGCAGGTTCTGCTCTGAAAGTGTGTTGACACAACAATCCTCCTACTGCATTATGCAATAAGGAAGAAGCTGATCTGAACTGGTGAAGTCAAATTTCAAGCATAATGCATTGACCTATAAAAGAGCAGATCAGTGTACTGGCTAGTACTAATTATGAAGATTTCTGGAAACTGGTTTCAATTATTTCTTATTTTTCTTTCTTTTAAACTTAATTTTACATAGTGGAGCAGTAACTTGTTACGATTTGCTGTTGAACCCTCATCTTCTACTGGATTTAATAATCGAAGTGGCCACATGGTCAGCGATTCAGACCCCATTTATTTCACCTTTACATAATTTATATTTATTTTAAGGCCCATCAAAGTAGTTGATAGTTCTGGGATGTGAATAAAGCACTTTACTCTTCTTCCCCATACACAGTCGTTGACAAATTGTGTTAAGAGAGCAAATGCTAAAACAGTCATCGAAAATGTCTTATAAATAACCACTACAATAAGCTGGTTTACATTCAGAAGTTGCCATTATAACTGGATTGAAAACCAGCAAACTGATGCTGACCTACTTGAGACATGAAGGAAAATATTTCATACTTATAAAGGTATGAATGAGCATCACATAAATTTGCGTTTACAGCCACTGTGGTGTACTTTTCCCGTATGATTACACGTTACATTACATTATAGCTTTGCAAACTTCCCATATGTCCGCTACACTACATCGTTGTATTTAGATTACGGACCTAGAAGTGGGCGTGTGGCTATAAAATCCGTTTTAAACGAAGTGTCCATGAAACAGATTATTAAATCCTTCGATAACACTTACCTACTGACTCTCTTCTTTCCCGTCACTTTTTTCTCCAGGGAATGAGTAGCTGGTGAGCTGCGGAGGTTACCAGCAAAGATAGCGTGCGACTAACTTAGCTAGCATTAGCTAGTAAACGTTAGCTGTCACCGCAATGATCCGTCAGGCGGCGTGAGCCAGCTAGTTATGATCCCACACCAACTTCGGCACCAGTGAAAACAACTAGTCAGCTGGTTACCAGACCACCGTTCCTGGATTTAATTACGATGAACTGCCACTAAAGTCAGCTAAATGGCTAACTGGGTGGGTAGCTAGCTACAGTACAGTGCCTTACGACTTCAGAAACTGTCGACAAATATCCCAAATGCAAAGTTACTCTCTGTAACTGTTTATGCATTTGTCATGATCGTGGCTGTTGTCATTGCGTAATGATTAGTTTTATATTAATGTAACTAATTTAACGTTGCCAAACGACCGTTCACAAGGTTGTTGTTGTAATCCGAAAAGTGCGTGGTGTGTTTGCACTTTGGCGCGCTGCTCCATCAAAACCTCTTTCCGCCGGCATTGTGTCACTTCCTGGAAACCGCAAGCCTATGGCTGTGTCCGAAACCGTCTACAGCGGCGCAGGAGAGATTTTTTAAGTGGGTAAACTTACACAAAATATATTTTTTTTCCTTAAAAGTGGAGGGGTCGTATCCCCACCCCCCCGTGGACCCCGCCATCTGCGCCCCAGGTCTACTATACTGCAAGTACGTACTGATTTTGACGTACACTGCATACTACACAAGTATACTACATACAGTATACTTGTGTAGTATGCAGTACGCAGTATGTAGTATGCGGTTTCAAACACAGCCTTTGTCTTCGGTGAGATAACTGGACTATGACCTGTGCTCTCTGCTGATCCTGCCCTCACGTCTAAAATCTGAAATTGTATATTCTCCTTGCTATTGCCTCTCTCACCACAGGGTGGAGTAGTGAACATATTTTCCTTCACTGACGTGGAGATGATGGGCATCATTGATCCTATGGCCGACGTAACACTGTCCTCTGCTTTTGTGACTTATATGCAGCAGAGTCCAGGTCGGTGCCACAGAGGGCCATGTGTACACTGGTTTCTCTTCCAGCCTCCACTCTCAATTAGATATTTAGTTCCATTATTTTATAATGTGGTCTGGTTGGTTTGCAAACAAAGCATATAAAATGAAACACGTTTTTTTAGTTGACCATGTTACTGTATATCTGTCCTTGAACTTGGAAAATGCACAGGGCCACATTTTTTAAACATGAATGATTAATTAAACCAAAATTAACACCTATAATTAACACCAATATATACAGGGGCCTCCATGACTCTAAGTTTGAGACCTCATTTTCAGTGCTGTAACATGACTACGTTCTCCTTCTTTCCTGTGCGCTCCAGTGATGTGTAGCATGCAGGTTTTTATTATTGTTATTCAACACTTAACAATTCACCTTGAGTAATTATACAGCTAGCGCATGCCACTTTACTATAAATAGAAACAAGTATGGATATGCCTGTATGATCCTTACAATACAACTTTATTGTCAACACAAGGAGAAAAGTTGTCTTTGACTCACAGGACATTACATAAAACCATGACAATACATAAGAACGTACAAATAACACATAAGAGGGTATAAGAAATAAAGAAAACAAGTTGAGTCTGGGGTTTCCTCCCTATTTTGCTGGCCATACCAACAGTTCTGGCAAGTGCACCAATTCGTCTCCAGTCGAAATGGCCATACCATGATGCAAGACTGGAAAGAGAGTACACTCTCAATCAGGCCCTTTTACGGAACCC
Organism: Albula glossodonta; assembly: GCA_019788955.1. NCBI lineage: Eukaryota > Metazoa > Chordata > Actinopteri > Albuliformes > Albulidae > Albula > Albula glossodonta. The sequence continues at coordinate 14,734 of JAFBMS010002898.1, forward strand.
AAGGGGTTGACTGAGGCACATTAAAACTGTTAAGTCTTCTAAGAAGAGTGTTTTCAGACAAGCTTAATTTATTATCCAAATTACGATTAAAATTATCTACTGTTTCAGCAGTTTTACCCATCCAGTGCACTGCTTACACACTATGGTGGAAGAGCCTGTGTGGGAGTCACATGACCCTTTCTCAGTAAGCAGTCACCCTTCGTCAGAAGGCAGGCTAAGGCCATGTCATCACCTGTCCAGCCTATAACATTGTTCTTGAATCCTAAATTCATTTGTGTGCAAAGAAAACAATACAGGTGAAAGAACACTCCTTTGCTTGACCCTGTACTAACAGTAAGCTGATCAGACTTGTTTCCAATGGCAGAGACTCTCTGTGGTCGGTAAGAATGGAAGTATCTTATCAAGTCACTGTTGACCCCAAGTTTGATAAGTATTTTTTAAAAGGATATGCAATCCACAGCCCCCCATCTGAGCCGCTCTCATACGTACCCTCGAGCCTCGTTTCTTTAATCTTTTGGATAGTCTTCTAGTCCTCCGTATTTCACCACATTCCTACAGTAAAATTAAATCCAAGACATCACCGGTGTGCATTTGGAAGACTAGGAGGTCCTCTCGCATGTGGGTGAGGGATTTTGTGATTGCATCAGTCTATCAAAAACTTCTATGCAGCAGAAGTGCCAAAATGCAAAGAATCGTCCTTAATCGTGTGAAAATTATTGCAGACTCATGCCAACTTATAACTGCAAGATCATGCTAAATAAGTATCACATTAAATATGGAAACTGCATTAAACAACGACATAAGACAACAAAACCATACAAATAAGTATATTCAGTGCACTCAGTGTGTAATTGTATCATCTGATTTTGTAGTTTTCTAATGTACACACTGTGACACAGTGGCAGGTGTGGCCACTGTGCCAAGTGGAGGAAAACACAACAAAGGTTGAACCAAAAAAAGGGGCCAAAGGCCATTTATTTACCCCTCATAGGGGAAAAGGAATACTCTACAAAGAAGGTCTTAATATAAAATAAGGTCAAAACACAAAAGCAGCACAGCCATCCCAAACACAAAAAGTCCAAAGGTTCAGAAGTCCCTGCAGCCTCTCAGGTTGTGCTTAAATAGAAGGCCTAATTGAGGGTAAGTGCTCACAGCTGAGTTGATTAGGAATCACTCTCAGGTGAGCCTGCCTGTTTGTGAGGCCTCTGCTGTTTCAGCTCCAGTTCCTCTTCAGGCTGAGGGAGGGAACCAGGAGACTGACAGCAGTACAGTGGGAGGAGCTGAGGCGCTCGCTCCTCCCTCCACCTCTCCCGGCGCCACAACACACACAAGTACTGAATTCCATATATTTCTAACATCATATTTACATTTTCACCAGATGTCCTTCGGTTCTTCAGCCATTGCTTTTGTAGATTTTGTTATATCTATACACACAGGGTTGCAAACTCTCATGCATTGAGCGTAAGACACGTGCAGTTGAGCACTATTCCACACCGTCAAATTCTTGTAAAAACATAGAGCAACGACAAACAAATGAAAACACCTTACCTGTCGCTTAGCGCCAGCGGCAGCAGCATCAGTTGACCATGGCGAGTCAATTGGCACACCAGGACTGAGATGAGCCGAAATAGCGATGACATCGATTTGGAATTTCTTGGGTTTTGTGGCGGGCAAAGTGAATTCTAAACTGATGAGTAAAGACATTTACACCAGCTACATTTACAACTTACAATAGATATAATTAATAAAAATCCATGCAGTAGAATGAGCTAATGTTGACGTTGCCCACAGTTGGACACTCCCACTGTATGAATCAGTTGTTGTTTTGCACAAACTATTTAATTTGTCCAAGCTTCAGGCCCTCAAATGTGGTGCTGCAAGCTGCTTTCTCCTATACAGTAGGTATGACTGGCAACTTTGGTGGCCAATTAATAAAACTCTATACAGTAGAAAGAGATGATATTGAGGCTGACCACATGTAGGCACTGCCCATGTATGAGTAAGTTGGTGATTTGCACAAACTATTTGATTTGTCAAATAAATAGTTACATAGATAGATAGATAGATAGATAGATAGATAGATAGATAGATAGATAGATAGATAGATAGATAGATAGATAGATAGATAGATAGATAGATAGATAGATAAATAATTAAATGTCAAATGCATGAAATAAAATGAGAAGGAACTTACCCTTATTAAAAGCTTCAATGAGGCTATTCAGATAACTTGCATTAGCCCACAACATTAATCAGAAAACCAATGAATAAAATCTGCCAAAATAAGATCGTATCTCATACTTGCAAAATCTCACGTTTTACCCGAAACATGTTTTGTTGCAGTCACATGGCCGTGAAACATAAATCTCTCCAACGTGTACTCTAGGAAGTGTCTGAAGTAGAATCAGTGACTTGACTGTGGCGGCTGGCTTGACCGCAGTGCTGCCTGCCACTACCCGGCGCTTGTGGGCGTGTCACACTTAAAAATGTTTATACATATTCATAAATACTACAAACAGGCAGTTCATTCTCAGTCTGCTACAATGAGGAATGGAACAAAGCTAGCGCTTATTAACATTTCATCTATTAACGTGATCAGAAAAAAAACGCTTTAAAGTACTTGTTGTCACTAACTAAAACAGTGATATTACCAATGAGTGTATATATTATCGATAGTGTGCTATTTACTTGTTTCTGGTCATCCGTGGTAGTGATTAAAAAAATAGTGATTCCTGAGTGACAACAGTAGAGGACACGCTCGCAAGCGTCGGGAAGTGGGAGGAGGCAGCAGTGCCACAGTGACGTCACGGACGCTGCCGGTGTGTCTTCAACGTAATCGACCAGTCAGAGTAAAGTTGTTGTGTACACTTAACTCGAACGCCGGGTTTGTGACCCGCTATACAACAAAATGAGCTTTTCTGATTCTAAAACTATACATAATTTCAGGTTTTAACTAGAGAAGGATGAAAATGGACCAAGGAACTTTCGACGTCGGCTGCTGTTTCATTGGATTAATACTTTTGTTCGGTGAGTTCAGAGAATACATTAATTTGGTATTAAATTAGGGTGGTATTGGTGTTTTGGTTACTACTGACAAGTTTTTTTCTGATCACGTTAATAGATGGAATGTTAAGAAGCGCTAGCTTTGTTTCATTCGGATTAATTGTCCCAGGCATCTTTCTGTTTCACAAATTGACTGTCACTACATGCTGCAAATATCTTACGGTGTGACTTAACTCCCTTCCAAATCTGTATTATTTATGAATATATATTTTTTAAGTGTGACGACCCCTTAGATTTACATTTCACGATCATGTGACTGCAACAAAACATGTTTCGGGTACAACGTGAGACTTTGCAGGCATGAGATACTCTTATTTTGGCAGATTTTATTCATTGGTTTTCTGATTAAAACTAATTACAAGTTAGCTGTATGATGTTGGGGTGGGGGGAACAATAGAATCATTGAAGCTTGCAATAACGATAAGTTTCTCCTCATTTTATTTAATGTATTTGACTTTACCGCGGCGCGGAGTAAAAATGTTGACATCCAATTGGTTCCTGCTTGGTTATGCCTCCCTTGTTATAATTTCAACAGGAGGCTGTCTATTTAAACCTCGTGGTGACTGCTGGACCAATTATAGTACTGACCACATGCATCGCGCGAAAATTGAAACAGATACATGTGCAAGTTTAAAGGGATGTTTTCTTTAATTAAAAAAGCATGCGTTTTCATCGTTTGAATTATTGCATTTGGTGAGTTCCTGCTTCATTATAAGAATATGTCAATCTTAAAAAAAAAAAAAAAAGTGCAGAGAATTCTGTCAGATGTGGATTGCAAAATGTTTGAGATGGACAGGTGCTCATCATTCAGAACATTCTGTTATTGGTCTTCCAAACACATTGGTGTATCTGTATGCGTCAACATTCTCATTAATTACCCTTCACTAACAATAATCCCTTAAAAGGATTATTAATTCATAATTAATTATTTATAATTTATGATTGAATTATAACTGTATATATTTTACTTGGCTATGCACCATTATTCCTGGCTATTCTGTTATGACAGGATGCTGCCAATGTTACCAGATAGGCTAGTGTATATACAATCCATTTTGCGAAGTAAAGCAAAAAAAAAAAACATAAAAAGTCAAAAACAATGGTTGACAACAATACCAACCGGAAGTCTCGCACATATCGCTGAACTCATAAAGGCGTTCAAAAATATTGTGGATAAAGGCGGTTATGTTAATTGTTTATTGTATGCACTGACAGCAGGTTTTTTTCTGCTCTGATTGATTCGCTTTCCATACCTTGGCTGGCCAGAGGGGTGGCCAAGCTTCACCCTAGGGTGGCCGTAGCTCGCCGTGGAAACCCCGTAGCTCTGCCCTGGAATGACAGTCCCACCTATAGTGATGTCACAGTGTGCAGTGGAAATGTTCACATACTAACTCATATCTTTGTCATGTCTGGGGCAGCCTGTAGTCTAAGTGGCCAAGGTGTGTGACTAGCATCCCTGAGGTTGGTGGCTCAAGCCCCAGTCTAGCCACAGCAACAACACCATTGCACACCTTGAGCAAGGCCCCTAACCCCCACATTGCTTCCAGGGGGGATTATCCCCTGGCTAGTTAACTAACTGTAAGTTCCTTTGGATAAAAGCATCCGCTAAATGACTATAATGTAATGTCTTTGAATGATGCATTAACTATTTTGTTCACTAACCACTGCCCCCTCTCCCCATTCCTAACTTTCTCTTCTCCTAGCTCCCCCCTCTGTATCCTCAGCCAATGTTTACCGTAAATCAGCATGCCTTGGTCAGTCCATCCCACTGCCCTGCAATGGAGCAGCCCGCAGTGGGGCTGAACTCTTCTTCATGCAGCATGGTGAGCAAAAAACGTTTCAGAAGGTGGCAGACATGACCTCTGGGAGAGTGTCTGCAGAACCTGAGTTTGAGGGGCGGCTGAAATCTGACCCCATGGAGCAGCCGGGGAGCTACGGTCTCATCCTTGGCCCCCTGGTGTACAACGACGGAGGCGCTTATGACTGTAGGCCCAAGAACAGCACAGCAGCTCGCGTGGAAACCATTGTAGATATTCTGTGTAAGTACAATGCCCTTAATTCCCCCAGATTCAGTGTATGTTTTGGTTCTTGTGAATTTTGGTCACTATTTAATAAAAGTAGTGCTTCACTGCTAATTAACTCAATATGTTTAATTTTATTTGTGTTCACTGTGGTCTAAATACATAAGGACTATCACTGTCATAAACTTACTTGTCAAAGACATTGATATAAAGTACCTTTTTTTAGACAGAGGAATTCATAATGGATGAATATTTATGCACTACAGGTGCATTGTGTCATTAGCAGAGAAGTGCTCATTCAATTCAGTTACGTTGCACCAAAAGTTTATATGCCCCTATTATTGTTTAGATATTAATTCTTCCCCACTTCTCTTTCCACATACACATTACTTAGGAGTAGTACTTAAAGGTAAAAACGTGTTCACCCTGGACTAATTACAATTCATCAGTCCATCTGTTGTTGGATTATGGATTTATTTTTCCTTTTTTGCATGAATTTCTGTGGAAAGCAACTGCTGTGAGCACAATAAAAAACACCTTTCTCTCACACTCTATCGCTATGGCTCCCTCTCTCAGTCCCCTTTCAGGTGTCCACGGCGATGGGGGAGCCAGCCATTCTCCCCTGTGCGGGGAACATAAAAAAACAGGCACACCATGGTGATCTCTGTGTCCAGTGGAGGAGAGATGGGAAGGTCATATGCAAGCACTGTAACAACATCCTCGCCTGCAGTCCTGAGTTAAAGAACAGAGCCTCCCTCTCCACAGACCACATCCTCCAGGGCAACATGTCTCTAACCATCAAGCCTACACGTTCTTCAGACAGAGGATATTACCAGTGCTCCTACAACGAAGAGAAAGGGAACCCAGCTATAGTCAGCCTCACTGTTACAGGTAAAGAAGCATGTTTATCCTGCTTGTAAGTAAACCTCATGATCTCACTTTTTAGTTTTATTGAGTGTGTACTTTATCAGTTGGGTGCAGATGTAATCAAATTCGGAACAAATAAATAAACTGGGTAGGTTTAGCTTATGTTAATACAGTCGTCACTAGCTAATGTTCTTTTTGCTTTAGTAGGCAACATCGATGGTCCTGTCAGACTTGTCCACATCAAATTGTCATGTCATTGCCAAGCCTCCTGCAGGGGCATCACTATCCTAGGAAACAGTCAGGTGTATGCACTGTGTGAAGTCCAGTGGGTTATCAGTGTAATTTGAGTGAGGGAATGTGTTAAAGTTTAACCAGGTAGCTGGCCAAATCAAATATAGCACTATCAGGTAGGCATATAACTGTAACAAACCAGAACAAAACAGTAGCCGTATGACACAAGGGAATGTTATTGCGCAACGAGCATACTGTTGGAAGAGTGGTGTGACAAATATTCGGTGACTTATGACTCTGAAATGTATTTGACCTGATTTAACTCTCTCCCCTCCCAGCCCATCCTCCCCTGAGCCTCACAGTGAAGGAGGGTGACTCACTTCCGGTTCCTCTCTACACCACAGAGCCCTTGAACGTAATGTTCTCCACAGCGGCAGGCTCAGATGAGGTGCTGGTGGCCTCTGTGAAGGAGGGCTCAGTCCTGTTTGGGTCACGCTACTTGAGGAGGGGCTCAGACAGAGTCCTGAGCAACACCGTCGTCCTGCGGAGTGTGACACTGCTGGACTCGGGAGTCTACAGCATTACAGAGAACAACACTGGGGAGGCCATCGGTACCGTGTTTGTCCAAGTCACAGGTATCTAGCTTTTCATCCTCATAAATTCTCTCATGTAAGGAGCTGGGCATCCCAAGGTCCAATAAGTTTGTAATATTTAAAAATCTAAACGGGGCTTAACCCTGTGAAGTTTGAGTATCATTTGACACATCATCATGTTTTTGCAGAACAGCTCACCTGGGCATTCAAGTGCTTGGAACTTAGAACTGCATCTATTATATTGATGATGATGATTATTATTATTATCATTATTATTATTGGTTTGAATGCTGCTGCTGTATGGTGCTCCACCCTGTCTGTACACACCAGCTTTGCTTCATCTCTCCCACATTCTTATTTCTTTTTTTTTTTGTGTGTCCCCTAGGCTCATGTCTCTCCACAGGAGAAGTGGCTGGGATCACCCTGTTGGTAGCGGTTGTAGCAGCTGCAATTAGCATTTTTATATCGCTGATGTGCCTCAAAAAGAGTTTCCAATGGGCCAAAGTGGGAGAGTGGTTACCTTGTGGCCTTCGGCCCCCTCCTTCCGACACTGAAACAGTACCTGGTGACACAGTGACAGTGGATCCAAAGTCGCAGCATTGTGATGAGGAGACATATTTAGCAATGGTTCCCCCACTTTCAACATGACTCCTGACACCATCAAGTGCCCAAATGTCTGTGAATCTTGAATCCTAAACGCAAAGTAGCATTGTCGTATTTACACTGACAGAAAATGTCTTGTCTTTTAAAAAAATTGAGCTTATATATATTTATACAACAGTTAGTATCACAATATCAGTTTAGCTGATATTGAGTATAACAGCCCTGGGACGTTTCGCTATAATTTATCACTTTGTTTTACAGATGCTCCAGTGTAATCGTTGATTACACCAATGCGAACTTGATTCGCATTTGCAGACAGTGCCAATGTGGATACGTTTCCGTATATGATAAAAAAAGAACCTAACTATCGCTAGCCTGCAGTTGGGTACGATAAACAACCGCTAGCTAGCAAGATTACTGTATATCCAGCCTGTCCATGTATACTAAAAGTAACCTGTATTGGTCTCTGATTAAAAGTGGCTGGCTCGCCTACCGTATAGCTAGCCTTTACGTGTATGATAAAAAGTAGCTGGTGAGCCTGCTGTCGGGTATGAAAGAAAGTAGCTAGCTAGCCGTTTTGTTTATGATAAAAAGCAGGTAGCTAGCCAGCTAACTAACTTGAAGTCAAGAAACTGTTTACGTATTTTAAAGAGTTGGTTACAAAGAGACATTTCTATTTTAGGCAGGATCTTATTAATAAAAACGGAAGGGCTATCAAGACAGATATATCCAGCATACTCTTTGGCTGTACCTGACAAGATGATCAAAATAGTCCATCAAAGTCATTAAAACAAATATGAAATCAGAAAAGGGTACGTGGTGAACCCTTCAAATGAGAGTGGCCTGAATGTTACTGATTTTGATGTGATGAATGGATCTTCAAAATGAAAATGGTTGCAGGCATTCGTAAGAGGGGGGCGATTTATTTATTTATTTATTTATGTATTTATTTATTTTTCCTACAGCTGTTTTTTTAAGCATTTGGTGGCATTTCTTTTGAAATGTGATTTTGAAGTGTCCAAACTTCCAGTTGAGT
>JAFBMS010002899.1:0-23134 GCA_019788955.1 Albula glossodonta
GTGACCTATTTTCATTTATGTTTTTCCAAGTAAACATGAACACTCTACAAACGGTGCTACTTATTACAATATTTGATTACATTGTACAGTAAATTTCCCAGTTTCAGTGGTCAAAACAGTACTTACGTTGTTAAACAAGAGGGCACTATGGGGACTTACCCATCCTGTAGTAAAATTATATCCCAAAATTAACACATATGGGTATATACACATGCATGCGTGCACACACTGCCTGTCACACAAGAAAAAAAAACTGATATTTAAGACAAAAGAATATCAGGAAAAATTGATGTAAACAAGAGAGGTATTCACTTGCAAAATAACACACAATCAGAATACAGAATCAGACACAGAAATAAGTTACAAGTACAAGAGGTTACCATTTTTTATCTTAATACTTTTTTGTATATGATATATTGATCTTGAGTGGAAAAATACTTGAAGTGGGGAAAACACAACCTTGAAAAAAACTTGATTTTCTTAACACAAGGTTTGAGCTAAAGCACACTGGTTTTCTGACAGTATGACCAAACACATAAAATAAAAGTCAAGGCTTTCAAATCCCTGCATGGACACTGGTATCAGTTTTAAAAAAGGTCCAAAAGCAGAGTTGCTGTTGCTGGAGTCCTGGTGATGCGTCGGGTTTCTGAGGACAGCAGAGTCCCCCTCAGGATGTGCTCTGAATCCTCAGAGTCTCGCTCATGAGCGGGCTTCAAAAAAAAACCCCCAGGCCCCGGGACAAGCCTCTCCCTGTGTCTTCACAGAGAGTCAGACTAAAGTGTGACTGAAGTGTTGGGTGATGACAACTTTACGGTCTTTCCAAAGACAGCCTTGTTCTACACACTGAAAAACCAGCCTTTAAGTGCAGCATGACTTATGGCCCTGTGGGAATGGCATCAAACTGCCTAAGAGATCTTCAGAACATGGGGGAACATGGCCATTAGATGACACTGAAAATATTCTGAGCTCCAGACAAAAAAACAAGCAAGCACCCCGGTACCCACATAACATTTACACAGATACAGCCCCTTTTTCAATGTTTGCCAATACCCAACAGTTTCTGTCAAGTGTCAAGAAAAAATGATGCTTTACATGAACTTATTGAAAGACTCCATGATTCATGATTGATATCTGAGTCTGATGAAAGGCATGACTGAATACATTATGTGTTAAACCTTAAAAGGCACATAAAGGCCAGGAGAGGAAGACCTCTCTTCATATATATAGAAGATATAAAATCACACACACACACATCAAAATGAATGGATTTTTTTTTTAAGCAAACACATCAACGGTGACTTTCCATCACAGAAGCAGAAAGGCAAAGCTGTGGCTTTAAAGGCTTTTCCAGGTTTAGGAGAGAAATAAACTAGGGGAGGGGGAGAGGGGAAGTACGTCCAAAAACCTCAATGTGCAATGTGAAGTGTGAAGAAAAAAAAAAGAAGAAAAACTATTTTTAAATGGCCTCAGTAAGAGAAATGTGAGCGACAAGTATGCATTCCTCACAGAAGTGCTGGGGGTGCCTCCCTTCACCCCGCAGTGCTCTCTCTCACTGCTTTGAGAGGAAAAAGGGAACTTTATTTTTAGAAAGTTTTTTTTAAAAGGGTCCAGTGAATCCTGCCTCATGACAGAGGCTCTGGGAAGGTAGACAGAAATTTATCTGTCAATGTATGCAGGAGCAAAAGGAGACAGGTCTCTGGCTGCAGCACCTCATACTAATGAAACATTGCTAATAAAAATTTTCTCATCTTTACTGCTTTTCCTCTATGCAAAATTATTATTTAAGCTTTCTGAAAACATGTTCAACAAAAATGGTACAAAGAAAGGAAGAATGCTGATATAGGGATGATGAATACAGGCAAGCGAAGGCCCTTGGGGGGTTTGCACACAAAGCATAGTCTTCCTCTAATAGTTTTAGCTTCATCAGTCTCCCTAATTGTTTCAGTTGGGTCCCATCTTTAGGATATTTCATAACGCAATCACATCTGGGGGACATCTGTCAGCACCTGCATTACATAATGAAGAGTAATCACGCCAAGGACTCTACACCTTCATCAACCAGGTCCTTGTCGTTATCAGGTAATAAAGATGGAGATCGTCTGCCTGGAATTTTGATAGTATTCTTTTAAATGTTGATCACGAAAAATATCAAACATCTTTGAAACCACCATTACATTGACATACTGTAAAATGTTCTGGACACACAAAATGGTATATGGCTCATTATGGATCAGCTACAAAACACACACACACACACACACACACACACACACAGGGAAAAATAGCAGTTTAACATTCTATTTGACATATACAGCTGGATCTTGTCCTCTCTGAACAATGGCCAAGGAGTTTTCAGTAAATCCCCAGTGGTAGCATTAGCGTTTCTGGACAAACACAAAACATGCCTAAAACAGTCCAGAGCGCCAGCATTTATCCAATTCAGCGCTGTCTTTCCGTAACCCGACACCATGGCGGCATTTTGCTACGAGTGGCTTTCTCCCGGTCCCCACGAAGTTTGCTGCCTCCCTGAGACAACAACCAGCACAATTTCCAGTGGCCACCGTTTCCCAGTTTGCCCTCCCTCACAAAACACACATCTATGGTTTGTAATCCTTCCTAATCTTACCTGAAAAACACTGTCACAAATACAACATTATATAGAAAACACATTCTACAGAAAAACTAAAAAGCAAGTGCCATCAAGTATTTCTGATGTGCCGAAAGAAATGGTGCAAGCCTTTAAAAGAATATTCCTAAATAAAAATTATGCCTTTTATTAGTTTAAACATAGAGATTTAGTTATCTAAGATGGCTGGTATTTTCTCAGCCTTGGTCTGAGAGTGAACATTCATTCACAGAATGAAAGCTTTCCTCCCATTTAACTGGACAACTACTAAATATCTTATTTTATTCATAAAAGAGAGAAAATGATTCAGTTCCTTCCAGGAGAAGATGAAAAGGAAATAATTTCTAGTTTTAAGTAATCCACTCAAAATTCACGGGAAAGAAGTGCATATTAATTACCATGAATTTTTCTTCTGATATACAGTGGAGGAGTACTACACAGTCTTTGAAGGTATTAATCCTCAAAAGCTGGAAATCACACAGGGTTGTACTCACTGAAAATCTTGACAGAAATGGAACAGTTTTTTTTTTTTTTTTTTGGGCTTTTTTGCTTTTTTCCTCTTTCGTTGACAGGCAACATTTCCATACATGGTTCCTTAACAGCGTTACAAATGCCCAGACTTGCACATAAACATTAGGCTACTTAGCGCCGGTGAAAGCCACAGTCACATTCTCTGGAGACTTCTGCTCCTTAAGCTTGCCTTTTGACACAAAGACAGGAGACAGATCGTTTGGACAGGCGAAACCTTCACAACAGCACAATCCACACAACAATGGCTGATGCAGTGTACTCACCCACCTAAAGCACAAAATTCCCCCTTCAAGCCTGTATGTGCTTACATGTATTTGACATTCCTGTATTGTGTGCAGATGAGCTTGTGCATATTTCAAAGAGCAGATAACCAGCGACACACACATGAACACGCACAGCAATCAGCCAGTAACAACCAAGTTCCCCTCATGTGTGGGCAGTTTATCATTTCATTCTATTTTAATTCTAATTTCTATTGCTCAATGTGCTGACACAGCGGACTTTTACAATCTACCCTCTCAGAGTGATGCTCTTTCCATTGGCCCCATAGCCTGCCAGAAGATCCCTATTCATCGTTTTCACAGCCACTGCAAGCTGCTGCAGCGAGAATAGGCCTGGATTTACTCTGTGTGGTTACTGCACACAAGGGGTAACCCACAGAACACACACGCAAATAAAGAGGCAGCACAACTGCTCTGGTGGAGTCGCTGCTCGTGTTTCTGACCGCACGCAAACCATTGTAAACCATGGTGCTCTCTGCACAACACGGTCTGATATCGCTGAGCAAACAATAGGTAAAGCATTACCCAAAAAAACCTGCTTTTAAAAAAAGGGTTTCCCTATTACGTTCTACTAAGCTGGCACAGCCCATTTGCCTAAACATTTGCCAGCCGGCACTGGAGCACAAATGTTACCGTTTGTGCGCTTAATGCGTTCAGTAGGTTCAGGGCACAGCCCAATCACGGCCCTTTCTCAGCATCTGCTCTGCAGATGGCAAAGGGCACAGGCGGCAGATGTGAGGCACGTGGCCCAGAGCGGCTCGAATCCGGCTTTCCATTCCCCAGCTTTGAGCGGAGTGTGTGAGGTAAACACACAGTTTTTGTTTTTGCTGCTGAGAGGGGCAGCAATGAGAAGCACGCTCCGTCATGAAGCCAGGGAGGAGTGCAGAGCAGCAACGGGAAACAGCGATGCTGGGCGAGCGTAACACGTTTACCCGAGCTGAGCATGTCTGATAAAGAGCACCGGAATGACATGCATTATCTCAACCTGACTCCATTACAGAGAGCGTGTGTGTGAGTATGAGTGTGTGTGCGTGTGTGTGTGTCAGTGTGTGTCTGTGTGTGTGAGACATACATTATCTCAACCTGACTCTATTACAGAGTGTGTGTCAGTGTGTGAGTGTGTGTGTGTGACATGCATTATCTCAACCTGACTCCATTACAGAGTGCGTGTGTGTGAGTGTGAGTGTGTGTGCGTGTGTGTGAGTGTGTGTGACATGCATTCTCAACCTGACTCCATTACAGAGTGTGTGTGTGAGTGTGTGTGTGATATGCATTATCCCAACCTGACTCCATTACAGAGTGTGAGTGTGTGTGAGTGTGTGTGAGTCATGCATTTTCTCAACCTGACTCCATTACAGAGTGCATGTGTGTGAGTGTGTGTGTGTGACATACATTATCTCAACCTGACTCCATTACAGAGTGCATGTGTGTGAGTGTGTGTGTGTGTGCGTGTGTGTGAGTGTGTGTGTGTGACATACATTATCTCAACCTGACTCCATTACAGAGTGTGTGTGTGTGAGTGTGTGTGTGACATACATTATCTCAACCTGACTCCATTACAGAGTGCGTGTGTGTGAGTGTGTGTGTGTGACATACATTATCTCAACCTGACTCCATTACAGAGTGCGTGTGTGTGTGAGTGTGTGTGAGTCATGCATTTTCTCAACCTGACTCCATTACAGAGTGCGTGTGTGTGAGTGTGTGTGAGTCATGCATTTTCTCAACCTGACTCCATTACAGAGTGTGTGTCTATGTGTGTGAGTGTGTGTGTGTGTGTGACATGCATTATCTCAACCTGACTCCATTACAGAGTGTGTGTCTATGTGTGTGAGTGTGTGTGTGTGACATGCATTATCTCAACCTGACTCCATTACAGAGTGTGTGTCTATGTGAGTGTGTGTGTGTGTGTGACATGCATTATCTCACCCTGACTCCATTACAGAGTGTGTGTCTATGTGTGTGAGTGTGAGTGACATGCATTATCTCAACCTGACTCCATTACAGAGCGCTAACTTAACACGTTTTACCAATCTAAAGGCTCTATATTTGGACAAAGCAGACCCAGTCAAGCTGACAGGGTACAGTCACTGATCACCCATACACACACCACATGAGCTGAAATGACCAGCACACAAATGCCAAAAACACACAAATATACAAAATCCTACCATATGTATTTGCATTAAGACAGCATGTATGTATATGGAATCTATTAGCATACAAACACAAAAATACAAGCACAGCATTTAGCAAGCATCCCTTCTGTACTTCAGTCTTGTCATAGTGCACGAGACAAAAAACACATTGCACGACTGCCCCAGAGACACACTGCGACATATCAAACAGTAACAAAGCTCACAGACAGGAGGGGTGTGTCTTACCACATGGGCGGGAACCTGTTCAAACTTGGCAGCCGGAGTCCCGGGACGGGGGTAGAACTGGTTGATGAAGAGGCTGGGAAAACGGTACTCCTTCACCAGCTTCATCGTCTCCTGGAAGTCTGCGTCCGTCTCTCCCGGGAAGCCACAGATGATATCTGTGGCGATGGTGATACCGGGCACCCTGACAACAACAAGTAGACATGGACATGGTTACCACAGCACCGCAATACGCATGTTACTAAAGTACTGCAACATGCAAAACAAGGTTACCACAGCACCGCAATACGCATGTTACTAAGGTACTGCAACGTGCAAAACAAGGTTACCACAGCACCGCAATACGCATGTTACTGAAGTACTGCAACATGCAAAACAAGGTTACCACAGCACCGCAATACGCATGTTACTAAAGTACTGCAACATGCAAAACAAGGTTACCACAGCACCGCAATACGCATGTTACTAAAGTACTGCAACATGCAAAACAAGGTTACCACAGCACCACAATACGCATGTTACTAAAGTACTGCAACATGCAAAACAAGGTTACCACAGCACCGCAATACGCATGTTACTAAAGTACTGCAACATGCAAAACAAGGTTACCACAGCACCGCAATACGCATGTTACTAAAGTACTGCAACATGCAAAACAAGGTTACCACAGCACCGCAATATGCATGTTACTAAAGTACTGCAACATGCAAAACAAGGTTACCACAGCACCGCAATACGCATGTTACTAAAGTACTGCAACATGCAAAACAAGGTTACCACAGCACCGCAATACGCATGTTACTAAGGTACTGCAACATGCAAAACAAGGTTACCACAGCACCACAATACGCATGTTACTAAAGTACTGCAACATGCAAAACAAGGTTACCACAGCACCGCAATACGCATGTTACTAAAGTACTGCAACATGCAAAACAAGGTTACCACAGCACCGCAATACGCATGTTACTAAAGTACTGCAACATGCAAAACAAGGTTACCACAGCACCGCAATATGCATGTTACTAAAGTACTGCAACATGCAAAACAAGGTTACCACAGCACCGCAATATGCATGTTACTAAAGTACTGCAACATGCAAAACAAGGTTACCACAGCACCGCAATATGCATGTTACTGAAGTACTGCAACATGCAACACATGGTTACCACAGCACCGCAATATGCACGTTACTGAAGTACTGCAACATGCAACACATGGTTACCACAGCACCGCAATACGCATGTTACTAAAGTACTGCAACATGCAAAACAAGGTTACCACAGCACCGCAATATGCATGTTACTAAAGTACTGCAACATGCAAAACAAGGTTACCACAGCACCGCAATATGCATGTTACTGAAGTACTGCAACATGCAACACATGGTTACCACAGCACCGCAATATGCACGTTACTGAAGTACTGCAACATGCAACACATGGTTACCACAGCACCGCAATATGCATGTTACTGAAGTACTGCAACATGCAAAACATGGTTACCACAACACCGCACTGTCTACAAATACATTGGCACAGTGCTGCATGTGCATGTGTGTGCGTGTGTGTATATGAGTGACCGTGCGTGCCTTTGTGTGCGTGTGTGCGTGGGTGGGTGCGAGCGTGCGTGCGTGTGTGTGTGTGTGTGTGTGTGTAGGTGAGTGAGCGTGTGCGCGTGTGTGTGTGTGCGGTGCGGGATATTGAACAGTACATTAATGGCAGAACCAGTCACACAGGTACCCTGCCCCAGTGGGGAAGGCTCCATGCAGCAGAACCTGATTAGTGGCCTCTATAACCATTGATTATTGGTCAGGTCGAGTATTGAATTAAGGGCTTTGCACAAGAATGGATTTATGGATTATCTTGTGCATATATTCTATTATCAATGATCCCGGACCAGGCAGGTAACAAAACAACTTCAAGGCTACACCGTGTCAGAGCAGCCGAACAGGCCAGAGGGGTCAACAGGCCTCGCTCTCATTTCCTTTCACCCGTTCATTCATTTATTCATTCATTCACTGACTCTGTCATTCTCTCTGGCTTTGCACCCACTCTCAGTACATGTGATATCCACATCAATGACATCAGAAGAAAAGGTACATTGAATTTCCAGTCACTCTGCTATGCACAGGGGTTTTAACATATATGAAAGAACAGAGATCCTGTTTTGTGTTTTTAAAACAACTACGTCCAGTAAACTTGGAAACAGAAAACCCAGAAAAGGACACAGCAGCAAAAGTGTGTGTGTGTGAGTGAGTGAGTGTGAGTGAGTGTGTGTGTGTCTGTGTGTGTGAGTGAGTGAGTGAGTGAGTGTGTGTGTGTCTGTGTGTGAGTTTGAGTGTGTTTGTCTGTGTGTGTGAGTGAGTGAGTGAGTGTGTGTGTGTCTGTGTGTGAGTTTGAGTGTGTGTGTCTGTGTGTGAGTGTGTGAGAGTGTGTGTGTATAAACATACATATAAAAACACACCTTGGTGAAGATTGTTCAATTTAATGAGGGTATTCAGAGTCTCTTGTGCTTGACTGAATATTAAATGGATCATAATACCAACATCATTCTAAATGATGAACTCAACAAACACACGGGATAAATTCACATGAATGAATGGACATTATAAATACATGTTGCTGGCAGTCCTTCATAAATGTGTTTTAGATAATAAAGCTTTTAAAATAAAACATTTTATTACCTGCCAAGCACTGAAACAAAAACACGATTCAAGTACTACATGCTGAGCTGTAAAACGAATTCAGGTAAAAATCATTGTAAAATTTTGATGGCTATTATCAAGATCAAAATCACGCTGTGACTGAACATTTAAAAAAAAAAAAAAAGGAATTTAAAAAAGCAATTTTGTAAAGGTGGCTTATTTGTATCACTTTTCTAAAATCTATTTATCTGTAAGCTGGGGATTTGAGTACTTTAAGCTTGAGAAAATTAAGCTGGGAGAATGCACTCAGGGTACTTAATTGCGATCCATTTATTATGGTACAACCATGGAGAGCCATGGTTACAGAAAGCACTGCATGCCAACATACCTTTAAAAAGAAAGCATGAAGGCAACAGTGGGCCAAGTTGAATTCATTGAGGAAACGTACGTCTCTGGTGTGCCCCAAAGGAAATAATTACATCTAATTAGAGAGGAAGTGGATCTTGTAATCCATTTGCTGTACACCATAAGTGTAATGCCAACTGGGTCCCCGTCAAGAGGAATGCTTTCTCCGGCCAATAAATTCTGGCAAAACTCTGGTAACGGTAGTCCTTTAGGAGTTAAACCAGCAGGAAAAACCCAGTGTGAAAATCAGACTCATTTCCACAGAGGGAATCCCAGACTGTGGATACCGTGTTCACTCTCAGTGAGGAACACTGTGACAAAACACAGACCGTGGATACCGTGTTCACTCTCAGTGAGGAACACTGGGACAAAACACAGGCCGTGGATACCGTGTTCACTCTCAGTGAGGAACACTGTGACAAAAAACAGACCGTGGATACCGTGTTCACTCTCAGTGAGGAACACTGTGACAAAACACAGACCGTGGATACCGTGTTCACTCTCAGTGAGAAACACTGGGACAAAACACAGACCGTGGATATCGTGTACACTCTCAGTGAGGAACACTGTGACAAAACACAGACCGTGGATACCGTGTTCACTCTCAGTGAGGAACACTGTGACAAAACACAGACCGTGGATACCGTGTTCACTCTCAGTGAGGAACACTGTGACAAAACACAGACCGTGGATACCGTGTTAACTCTCAGTGAGAAACACTGGAACAAAACACAGACCGTGGATATCGTGTTCACTCTCAGTGAGAAACACTGGGACAAAACACAGACCGTGGATACCGTGTTCACTCTCAGTGAGAAACACTGGGACAAAACACAGACCGTGGATACCGTGTTCACTCTCAGTGAGAAACACTGGGACAAAACACAGACCGTGGATATCGTGTACACTCTCAGTGAGGAACACTGTGACAAAACACAGACCGTGGATACCGTGTTCACTGTCAGTGAGGAACACATCTGACACAATGTCATACAAACACAAGGGCAGCATGTTCTGATGAATACTTTTGGCAAGGTGTTGAGCGTTTTGAGTTGGGTGGCGTAGGCTCGATAGTGACACTATGACCCATCCATTGCAGGCTACATATGCTTCCCCTGCAGTCATGCCAGACTGGTTTTTCTGAATCACGTCAACTTTGCACTCTAGGCCTACACCGCTGCCATCCTGGGTGTCTTTTCTTTTTTACCAAAACATCTTAAAATATTTATTTTGTGTGAACCAAGGAGGAGGCCAGCCAATGAACAACAAGTGACACAAATGAACAACAAATGAACGACCCAATCAGATACAGACCTTCCAACCCCATCCACCATCATTCAACCATGTAGGTCACAACTTTTTAAGAGTCAATCTACAATCATGTTCCTTTTGACTCATTTAGTTTTTCTGAGCACTCTTTCTTCTGTGTGCAAGAACTCCCCAGCTAATATACTAAGGTAACTGTTTAGGCATAACAAATGGAATAATCCTTCACATGCTTTTTCAGCATGTTGTATCATGCACTTACCAATGCACAGCTAAAGAGGAGCAGCTCAATAGAACAGCAGGAGCAGTTTATGTTACGTACAGAGGAAAAGAGGTGGCCACAATAAAGAAGAGACAAGACGAGATTGGGTCTGTATGCAAACCAGAGCATTATGCGCTGGGGCAGAGGCACGCAGCAGCATCCGGCCTCATGCTCTAATCATGCACTTAAGCTTAATTGTGCGCATTGCAATCTGCCTGCAGTCAACAATCAGCGCTGTAAAGAACTCTTACTGTGAGGTCAAGCTGGAGACCCCAGGAAACCCGAAGCTCCAGGGCAGCAGGAAGCAGCAAGACGGCGGCAGAAGCCACTCATCCACCCTAACCACGGTGTGCAGACAGATGCAGCAAACGGTGCGGAAAAAACATACACACAAACACACCACGTACAGCCCACTGAGACTGAACTGTATGTGCAACATATGGAAAGCAGGACCCAGGCATATACACAATAAGCAAGGCACACACAGTACATGTACAGCACAGGAAGAGCATAAGCACAGAAGGCGCGCTTCTCATATACAACATGCCATATATGCATATTATTAAAAAAATAAGGACTAGGACAGATGCAACATATGAACAGGATAACCACGATATGCAGTGCAAAAAACATACAACATACACATCTCAAGCACAGACATGTAAGCTGCGACTTTTCAGTAATCTTGCTTTTCACTGATAAAATGTATCACGTGAGTCAGTGCTGATCATTAGAGATAACAATCTGCTGACAAATCGAATTAAGTCAGTCTAGAGAGAGTTAAGTGACCAAACACACGTTGACAGGTAATTCATTTTGGATTTCTGATCTACTGGTCTGTTAAAAATACTGAAAGCAGAAGAATGAAATGAGACATACATGCAGGGTTTTTTTTCCAGATGTAATCTGATACGCAGGCATGTGACACTGTTCCCACTCAAAGCCATTTCAGAGCCGTCCTCCACAGACTGACTCTCGTCTTTCAAAGTTGCTTTTGTGGTCATTATTTTGATTTATTTTTCTTTATTTAATTTTGCAGCCCATTATATTCTGATAGGACACAGATGATTGCTAAGGGCCATTTGAAGGAAAAGGCCTTTTCCCTAACTCTTGGTTAAATGCAGATAGCAGAAAAAAATAACAGGCTGATTGCATTACGACCTCTTGCTTCTCCCCACTCCTGGTGAGCTTCTTTCTTTTTCGACCACAGTCATGCTGGTATTTATCTCTGCTTATTGACAAACCGGGACATAATGTGCATTCTTAATCACATTAGGTTTACCCATATGCTTTCAGCCGATAACCCCTGACCTATTGATACATTTTCACCAAAGGCACTCATTAATATTCAGGAGGGTCTGCAGGCAGTTATGAATCCTTGACCTTTTGCAAGCCTTGGATACACATGCCTGTTAGAGGGAGACAGGCAAACACAAAGCCTGCCTGAGAGCAGAGAGAGGGAGGGGGGAAGACATGCAAACACACAGCCTGTCTGAGAGCAGAGAGAGGGTGGGGGGAAGACAGGCAAACACACAGCCTGTCTGAGAGCAGAGAGAGGGAGGGAGAGAGACAGGCAAACACACAGCCTGTCTGAGAGCAGAGAGAGGGAGGGAGAGAGACAGGCAAACACACAGCCTGTCTGAGAGCAGAGAGAGGGAGGGAGAGAGACAGGCAAACACACAGCCTGTCTGAGAGCAGAGAGAGGGTGGGGGGAAGACAGGCAAACACACAGCCTGTCTGAGAGCAGAGAGAGGGAGGGAGAGAGACAGGCAAACACACAGCCTGTCTGAGAGCAGAGAGAGGGAGGGAGAGAGACAGGCAAACACACAGCCTGGCTGAGAGCAGAGAGAGGGGGGGGGGAAGACAGGCAAACACACAGCCTGTCTGAGAGCAGAGAGAGGGAGAGAGGGAGGGAGAGAGAGAAAACTCGAATGGGAAAGGGTTTCCTTGTTGCACCTCGGACTGTTTTTCTAAGGCCGTACACATCTGGCTCTGCAAGCCTGTGGAAGTCACCGAGAGGTTCTTGAGTTTTGTGTTTCAACATCGCCTGTAGGATCAAGCAGGGTCGTCAGTGAAGCTAGACAGAAACTCTGGCTTAATCCTTTCTGGTGTGGATGAATGGCCAATAAAATGCGGCTACAGCATAAACACAGCAATTCTGCAGTATAAGACGTCGCACCCACCCAGGAGAGCCAGGCTGGCTTCAGTGGACCCGGCAGCCTCATTCTTTTTTCCCCCTTTCTCCGCTTTTTTGCTCCACCCCAAACTTGGCTGAACTTGTAAGCCTCCCACAGCAACCTTCTCCCTTATTATGAGGACGCTGTGAACACGACTCCTCCATTCCGCATCAGGACAAGCCCTTGATTCTTTCCACACTGCAGATGCACCAGCCATTGCATACTGCCTTATGTCATCAGGAACATGAAGTCAGCAAGTACTTTGTTCATACACTACCAGGCACCCGGCAAAGCAGGAGTAATGCTAGAGACGAGGACACTAACACACTCAACAGGCTTAACCCTATCATTCCCTGGTGGGAGTAGGCCAGTTGTCGCCTTGTCAATGCAGACCTCAGGCAACCAGTACCAGTAAAAGTGAGGCGGGGACCTCAAGCACCCAGTTAGAGGGCTCACACA
Source organism: Albula glossodonta (assembly GCA_019788955.1). Lineage (NCBI taxonomy): Eukaryota > Metazoa > Chordata > Actinopteri > Albuliformes > Albulidae > Albula > Albula glossodonta. The sequence continues at coordinate 13,033 of JAFBMS010002899.1, forward strand.
TACTTCCTGAACGTGCGTCTTATGTCGTGAGCCACCCAGAGACCCTGATTCTGTTCATGCTTCTAGTTTTACTGGTAATGCTCATCTGCCCAGGCTATCTTGGGCATTTCAGATGGCATACAGCTCGCGTAAGGCTGACACAGTTAGGACTCGTGGAAGCCCACAAATTCAATTCCCCGAAAAGATCTGAGTCTCCAGCCAAAGGCCAAAACATCCCTGCTCCACACAAGACTGTCTCTTAAAAGACACAAATTCCACTGGATTTGCTGAATATAAATTTTTCTGCCAAACAGTATTCATCGCAGATGGTAATAATTTAAAATTAATGTCTGTAAGAGGCATGTTATTTTCAAAACGATACTGCACACTAATTTGGCATTTACTAAATGACTGCAGGTGGAATGACAGTAATAAATCTATCAGTCTGTTGTTTTACAAACAGTGAAGCATATCTGTGTCCTAATGCCATTTTACAAAGGTGACTCGTAGCTATTGCTCCACACAAGACCTTCCTTCAGAGAGGTGCATGGAGGCAGAAATTCTCAGTCTCTTTCAGGGCATAGGCAAATCAATCTAAACAGACTTTGTTCTAGTAGCATATACTGTTCTTTTTAGAATGAAAAGACTATATTTCAATGCTTGAAAATACTGAAATAAAATTATGTTGTAATGTAAAGTCTGTTTTGAGTGAATTGCATGTACCCCTGACACAGAGACCAATTTTGAATGAATCCCAGTCAGTGTCTTTTTGAGGACCAAATGTGGAAACCTAATTCAATCAGTATATAGATATGATTTTCATCCACAAATTATGTGGGTATCTGGGAAACCTGGTCTGCACAGAAAGATGTGTAATGAGTATGGGCTTGGAGTGGGGTATTTATAAGCCCCTATGAGGAAGACATGCTGAAAAGGTACATTCAGGTCACCATTCTCAGCTACACTCATCACTGGGGAGAACCAAACCATACGAGAGCTTAATGCTGAAAATTTATTTGATGGTTCTATCCTGGTTTATGGCTAACTTTGCCAAAGCTAGTCGACCATCTTACCTTGATCATTAAATAAAGTCTGACCAGCGAGCCTCTTCACAGAGACATTGGCTTCTGCTGTTTCTTTAGTGAGTGCTTGATTCTGAATCAATCCCTTTCAATAGAAAAAGTACAGCCATGAGCAGCGGGGGAGACAAATTCACATGTTGCGAGTTCCGCCAGCGAAACCCAGCGGTGTTCAGCAGCGAAGCGCATAACACCGTGGGACAAAGCAGAAATTAATCTAGTAATCCAGGTGTGCCACGTCTCATCAGGTTTCAATCTGCAGTACAGCAGGATCTACAACTCTTCAGAGAGTGAGAGAGAGAGAGAGAGATGTGAACCACCTCAAATCCATTACCTTGTCTTAGCTTTTAAAACTCCCACCCCTCTCTGTGAGGAAGAACAGGCAGGAGTGGGAGGGGGAAAAAAAGGGGAGCGAAATGAGAAAATTGAATCCGCTCTCCTGTGCGAGACACTCTCGCTGTCTCCATGTCTGGAACACTGTAATGGTGACTTGTGTGTCCAGGCAGATGTACGTTTCTTTGATGCATTGTTGGCTTGTCAGCAGTGATTGCAGAAGCCTTTAGAATAACATGGCCTCAAAAAGAATGTGGCGAGGAGGCTCACATTCTATTACTGCGTGTCTCTTGATCCACTCACGGGGGGGGGGGGGGGGGGGGTTGGGGGAGTGGAGCTCAGATGCAATTAAAGCACGTATCTCTGCCTGGTCGAGGTTCACTGCAGTCACACCATGAATCCGCTGCCATCTCTTTGGTGTGTGCCATGCCCACAGTAATGCTCACTACAAACTATGACATGAAAGAATGAATTCCCTGACTGGCATTGCAGTCCCAGCTCGATTGCACCCTGTCTGGCTCAAGAGTCACAGCTCGATTGCGCCCTGTCTGGCCCTGCAGTCCCAGCTCGATTGCGCCTTGTCTGGCCCTGAAGTCACAGCTCGATTTGCCCTGTCTGGCCATGCAGTCCCAGCTCAGTTGCGCCCTGTCTGGCCCTGCAGTCCCAGCTCGATTGCACCTTGTCTGGCCCTGCAGTCGCAGCTCGATTGCGCCCTGTCTGGCCCTGCAGTCCCAGCTCGATTGCGCCCTGTCTGGCCCTGCAGTCCCAGCTCCATTGCGCCCTGTCTGGCCCTGCAGTCCCAGCGCGATTGCGCCCTGTCTGGCCCTGCAGTCCCAGCTCGATTGCGCCCTGTCTGGCCCTGCAGTCCCAGCTCGATTGCGCCCTGTCTGGCCCTGCAGTCGCAGCTCGATTGCACCTTGTCTGGCCCTGCAGTCCCAGCTCCATTGCGCCCTGTCTGGCCCTGCAGTCCCAGCTCGATTGCGCCCTGTCTGGCCCTGCAGTCGCAGCTCGATTGTGCCCTGTCTGGCCCTGCAGTCCCAGCTCCATTGCGCCCTGTCTGGCCCTGCAGTCCCAGCTCCATTGCGCCCTGTCTGGCCCTGCAGTCCCAGCTCGATTGCGCCCTGTCTGGCCCTGCAGTCCCAGCTCGATTGCGCCCTGTCTGGCCCTGCAGTCCCAGCTCGATTGCGCCCTGTCTGGCCCTGCAGTCCCAGCTCGATTGCGCCCTGTCTGGCCCTGCAGTCGCAGCTCGATTGCGCCCTGTCTGGCCCTGCTGTCACAGCTCGATTGCTGCACCGCAGCTGCACATTGTGAGACCATATAGCTCTGAATGGGTATGCTGTGTTCCAGAGGAGCAACAGCGATTTGCTCACAACAAATTTGTTCGTAGCAGAGTTATCTATCCGAGAGCATGAACAAGAGATCATTCTTTGAAACATTTGAATAGATTCAACGTCAGTGCTGCCAGTTTCTTCATAACAGCGCTAATGATAATCAGTGCAGTGACTGAAGAAAGCAGGTGATTTGGGTGACAGGCCTTGCAGGAGGCTGAGACAGGCCGGTGTGTGAAGCAGATAAATACGAGGGCTAATAGCTGTGACAAGGATCGGATGCTACATGGACAGTGTTGCTTTTTGTTTTTAACTTAATATAAGACTCAGAATATCAAACCTAATATCAGGTGAGAAGACAAACTTGTTGTCAACTACTTTAAATATTAAGAAGTAAGACACAACTAAAAGAACAGTAGATTATAGGATCTGAGTCAGAACTGAAGTGTGGCCAAGAGAACTTTAAAAGCTGAAATCCGTCTGCCATGAAAGCATTTCCCAGGAGCCCCCTGGCAGCTAGAGGGAGCCAGCCAATGAGGCACGGCCAGGGGGGAGCCAGCCAATGAGGTGCGGCCAGGGGGGAGCCAGCCAATGAGGCAGGGGCAGGGGGGCTGGAGAGGTGGTGTCACATTTGCGGCTTTGCGGTCCCCTACCAACCTGTCTGCATAGTTCTGACAAGTTGGGGGTGGGGGTGTGTGGGGGTGCAGCTGGGTCCCTAGCAGTGTGAAGGATTTGGTGTCCCATCGGGCACACTCTGTTTTATGCCCCTAATCAACTCCAGCTGGGACAAACCCCAACGGAGACCTTCCAGAATACTCCACCACGTTAGTTGAAATTAATACTTTAACGAAGGGTGAACAGCCAACGTCACTCTCAGTGGTGCTCCGGATTGAGCTGCGCAAGCTGTGCGCAATTTCCACTGCAGGCCCATGACATATCAATATTCTATTACAATAATATTGATGACATTTACATGCAATTGTACAGTGCGTTGAAAACATTTGCCCTGGGGTGGAAACTTAGATGTTTTTATGTGCAAGATAATCACTTAACAATACAGTTCCCAAAGCTGGTGATAATTATCAAAAGTTTGTGCGTCAATTCAAACCTGATCCCACTCTTGCTGCCAGTTCACAAATGGTGAATGAAATTAAGGCACGCAGTTAGCTTTGCTAGTTTCAGTAATATGAGATGGGAAACATGCTACATAAAGCTTCTCTACCAGCAGTCCTTCAGCATGCGTGTTCAATCAGACTGAGCAGGCTCTTCAATTGAAACAGCTTGACCAATTTCTATAGGATCATAGATCTAGAGTCCAGCATCAGAATGACAAATATGGCATCACTGACTAAACTCTTCTTAAAAACTCAACAGACTCTGTGTTCTACAGGCTCTGTGCAACCAGTAACAAAACCAATAAACACTCGTGACCGACTCAACAACGAGGGGTCGAGTCAGACAGCTTTTTCCGTTCAGAGCAGAGCCGCTTCTCAGCCCACCTTTGCATGCGGTGCTGATTATTTCACCTAGCGCTTCTGCTTTACACCTGCACGCTCTCACAATTACTGAGAACGGGGGCGCAGCGGGGGATCAAATCCTTTTAATTAAAATCTACTGGATACCACTGAGTGGGTTCTGTGAGAGGGGTGGCGTGTGTGTGTGTGCGCGCGCGTGTGTGTGTGTGCATGTGTGTACGTGTGTGTAGGGGGGTGCGGGGGCAGTGGTGGGAAGTTTCTGAGACGACATGGCATCTTGCGCATCGTCTGGGCTGCATTATTAAAATGTCTTTGTTTGCAGAGGCTCCTGGGGAAGGGAGCGTTGCTCGCTCTGCGTTAAGCGGTTGTCGGGGGTTGAGTGTTTACGAAGCAGATGTACGGTGGCGGACAGCATAGATGGAGACGGCTGCGGCAAGGCCCAGAGAACGAGTGAGCGAGCGCAGGCGAAGCGCAGAACGGGAAAAGGGAAGGAGGCAGTGAGCAAAGGTAAACACTGCTCCCATTGATCCTGCGGGAAAGTGGCAGCGTTACCCATCTGTGAGGAACGGCTGCTTCTCCCTGCCTGCAAGCGTCTGAAGTGGAAATCCGCAGGAGTAGGAGGCAGAGCCGCACCTGCCAGGCGATGGAGCGGAGCGAAAAACTCGCACAGCCCCGAGATCGAGGAGCTGGGGCTTGAGCGCAACTTCGGTTCCCGGGACTCGAGTTGGTCAAACGTTAAAAAGATTGTGCGTGTGCTTGTGTGTGTGTGAAAGTTCTGTCACATGAGGGTTTCACGTGTCTTTGAGCACACTGTGTTTGAATGAGTGTAGGTGCCACTGACTCCACTGTGGTGCTATAGTGCCAATAAACCGGTCTGATGCATATGTCTGCAGAGTACACACTTATTTAAACTGGTGCATGCCTTGTGCAGAATGAGTGTACAGAAGCAACAGGTTAAATCTAATTGGCCTAAAGTCAATGAGAGCCTGTTTCCGCACCCAGCAGATCCCCATAGGGACAATAATTTCCCAGCATTGCTTTATCAAGCCGGCATCTGGGCAGGTGTTCAGACCCCAAGCACATGTTCTCATGCTCAATTTTCTGCTACAATGTGAAAAAGCAGGCCATTTCTCCATGCATATTAACTATGAGCCAACTAACTAGCACAACCCCACCCTCTACCTTAGAAAAGTGTGAATTCAGAGCTCAAATCTGTTTTTCACAGTTTTATGTTAATTGTATAAAATGCTAATTGGGTTTGAGGGGAAACAATGCACATTTGTGCACAAGCAGTGTCCAAACCCCACGGACCATATGGATGTGTGTCTTTATAAAATAAAAAATAAAAACAAGCTTCAGGCACTGCAAATTCCAAACAGGCTTGCACGCTCCACAGATGGCGCAGGCAGAACCTTTAGGTAAACTTCAGTCACAGGCTTCTCTGTTTCACCCAAATCACTTTTTTTAATTACCATCTTGTTATTCCTAAACAGAAAAACAGCGGAGTTAAGTTTGAGAAGCTGGCATGGTGAGAAGACTTGAGCTTATAAAACCGCAAAACAATTTTGCCAAAATAAAAGCCTTCTCACGTCTCGCAAACTTGACTGTGAAGCAATGTGAGCCTTCAATATTGTCATTTTTTTTTTTTTTTTTTAGTGGTGCATCAAATCTGGCTTTTTGTGAATTTTCATCAGTCCCGCAAGCGAGTGGTATGACAAATTCAGTCTGCAAAATAATTTGAGGGTAAAAATGCTCCCACTTCATTAGCGACCCTTTCTGCAGGGAGACATTTTCCCCACAAAAAACACACACAGTTCCCGTATCCTCCTCTCCTATAATGGAAGGGCCAGAACATTTCATTTAATTATTGCAGTTGTACCTAATGCCTCGATGCAGAGTCTCATCTCGCAGAGTGACAGAAATGTCCGGGTCCCTTATTACCGTGTGGCGCTGGAAAAGGGAGCGTGTCTCTATAGTAACAGATACACTTAGGTGTGATGATTTGAGACGGTAATAAGGTGGCGATGAGTGCCGAGTCTCTCAGACCTGGTGCTCTGAGTAGCACTCAAAGCCTTTTTCAAAACGTCGGCACCCAGGAGGAGTGCTCTGCATGCACCACGCAAATCCCAGTCAAGACCTGCAATTACACCATCCCCAGAAAAAACCCTTCACAAGCGCTCACACACACACACACACACACACACACACACACACGAAAGCAAGGGCTCACACACCAGTACACACACACACAACACACACACACACACACACACACACACACCCACACACACACACACACAAACACACACACACACACACACACACACACCACACACACACAAGGGCTCACAACCCATACACACACACAAGGGCTCACACACCCATACACACACACAAGTGCTACATTAGTTCTGAAAGTAGACAAAGCATCAATAAAAACAAAAAAAATCACTCAAAATCTAAACTATGTTTCTGATACAAAATGATTGTCATTTTCAATAAATAGTCCAGCAACTCCAGTTCTGTTTGTGGTGATTGAATTAGTGACACTATATTGTCATTGTTTATGAAAATTAAACATGTATGAAAATTGGCATTATGCTCAATCAATGGTTTGCCTCACAAGATTAATCTGACCAAAATGAATGGCTTACAGCTATATTGACATCTTAACCAGAAACAGGGCTGCCTCTGCTAAGAAGCTGATACCTGACCATGTGTGGAACTTTCAGCACAGCAATGGTCCCAAACACACCTCAAAATGAACAGAGACGTGACAAAGTAAAATCAATGCCGCAAATTCAGTATTTGGATGCAAACTGACTGAAAACCTGTGGTCTGAACTGAAGAGGATAGTCTAAGTATCGACCAACGGATACCTCAGAGTCTTGAGATGAAGTTTCATCAACCATTGCTGGGTGGAGTATACTCAGCTGTCAGTCACTGACATGTCTGAACCATCAAAAATGCTTTTCTCTCCACAGCCACATGATCATTGGTCCAAATGATTGCATAACTGAACTTTATGGTAGCTTTGGGGTCAGTGAAGCCTGACTATCACATCAAGGGTCAAAGACCCTCATGTGTTCCCAAAGATTCTCCCTTATGTGTTCGGTGCCTTTATTTAAAACGATAGAAAGAGGCACAATACTACTGATAAGTAACTGTTAGAACTTAGACAACTTTTGTTATCTTTGCAGTGGAGGGCTGTGCCAAGTGCGAAAAAAGGGTGCCACGAATTTCCACCCCTACATTAAAAAAAAAAGTTATAAAAATGTTATTAGACTGAAATGATAGCTTTCCCTCATGCTACACAAAAATATAGCTCATTGCCTGTGTTGTTATTTTGTTTTCTTTCCATTTTGCCATTTATGTTCATCTTCATCAAGGGGTAACAGTAATAAACCCACAGTGCATATTCTAAAGCATTAATCAATTGATTTTAAGCACAATATCAATGCAAATACAAGCTTGCACTTAACGGCTTAAAACTATTCCAGAATACTAAATGGGCCTCATTTACCAAATCCCAACCTGGTTAGCATATCTCTCAGCAGCACATTACATTCTTCTCAAGAAGTGTCACAAAACCCAAATCATTTTTGAGTCATTCAGGTCGTTTAGTGGTACTTAATCAGTGGCAAATGAAACACAATTCTTACAAAAGCCCTCAAAATCTTCTTATTTGTCTGGCCTTACAAGATTTTTGCGTTAATGGCACTGCTTTAAAGTCCATCTGAAGAAATGATGTTGAATTATTGAGTGTCCTATACTAGTGTCCTATAATTGAATTTGAATTCTGTGCTATTATTTTATTGGATTTTGTCTCTAATTCCCTTCATCTGCCTACGTCATAATATGTCACCGCAGTACTGAACAGCATCTCTACATTTTATTAAAATCACTTTTAACCCAATTTTTCTGCCTATCCTGAGGACTCCATTTTTTTTGTTTTTTTGCAAATTTGAGCTAATGCAGTAGTTTAGGAGCTATAAAGAAACACCACTTTGATTAAAGCACATGGCATTGTTTTTTTCCACTACAGCCATTGGTCATAATTCATGTTCTTACCTAACAAAAGGCAGACTTGTTTTTTCCAGTAAGACCACCTAAAAATACAAGCGACCTGAGGTTCTGGATGTAATATCAGACAGTGGGGTGCTTCCACACACCTGGACAGAGACTTATCAGGTTGAGCCACCAAGCAGACCTGGCTGACCTCTTCATAGGACTCTGCATTCACACATACATGTGCACAGTTAGTGACACAAAGCCACAGAGATGGGTTTTGTGTCTTACACAGCACACTGGCTAGCTCACATAGCACACGCCCTGTTTGGTGTTTTACAGCTTAATAGCAGGTGAATGATTCTCTGTGTGGGCATTCTTGCCCTCTGTGCTCAGCTAAGCTTACACATCCTCAGACTCTAAGTGCTCTGATGAAACGAAGTTGGTTTGTTCTGTGCGAGGATGAGGCTTGAACACCGCTGACTGATGGGTGCGCTCTCTCCAGCGCACCGCACGCAACAGTAGCCTTTCTCTTTCAAGTACTCAAGGCTTACTGCAGCCAGGCGTCGCTCTCTCCTGTTTCTATTTCAGAGAGATGCTCTCTCGTGAACCACGTCTCTGGTGAATTATACAAGCCAATATACATTTTCACAAAGCACAAAACCTGTTCTCTCTACAACACGCACACAAACACACAGACGCACGCACACTCCTTTCACAAGGGGGTTTCATTGTAACCGACAAACATTTACATAAGTCAGGTGTATTTACATAAATGTAATGTTAAAAAAAAAAAAAAAAAAAAAGACGAATTTGTTGTAATCTATAACTACATTCATTTACAGTAAACAGTCTGTAGGATGACTCAGATGAAATGTGTAAGGTTAATCATACAGTACAATCGCAAACGGGATACTAAAGATGTGCCCTAGCCAGTGGCTGCGCCTGCTGTCTTTGATCCCAATGTGGTTTTATGTCCAAGAACATTTGACAGAAGGAACTGCTTGCTAATACGTTGAGCCGCCTGTGTTTGGTACATCAAATGAAACGCTGAAATAAAAACCAGTGAGTATGGTGAGATTATGCGGCACGTTTTAAAGGACACTTTTGATGCAGCGGTGAAGGGAGACTTTAAAAGCGAATCAGTGCGCAGTAAGAGGAGCCCTCCAGCGCTGTCGCTACGGGCGCTTGGCATGCATGTTAGAAACAGACCGTGGCCATCCTACATCCTACAAAAAAACCAGCCCAGGGGCATTTACCACGCCTTCTCCCTCTCCTTCGGCTCCTTTTATTTATCCCACCTCCCTTTGTGTCATCAAATGGTCGTGTTTAAACTTCAATCAATCTTGTGGTAGACAGTGAGAAACCCGTGTGATCTCTGGGTATGGCACCAACTTATTATCCTCCACAGATGTTCAAAAGAAAGAAAACAAGAGATGTATTCTAAGCTTTCGCTCTGGGGAAATGAGGCCTTCCATGCTTGGCGAGGACAAACTCCTTCTACGGGCCAAGTGTGGGTTCTGAAGACTGACAGGTAGTTCTGCTGGACCATGAGGGCTGCCTTCTACTGACTCACGATGAAAGATGTGCCGTCTCTCACTGACTCAACCACAGGCAGCTCAATGAATGCAGCAGCCCAGCTGCCTCCAGCCACAGCAGGAGCACACGCTAAGGCCCCACTCACTGAATAAGACACTGTTCATCTCCTGGAAACACATCCAATACTCTGCCATTTCAGAAGTCAGAAGATGCGTGGTTGCCAAGATTCACCGGATTGCTTCTCTGACCTGGTGATGGCCTTTTTCTCTCCAAATCCCTCCACTAATGGCAGACAGACAAAGAAAATGTTGCAGTCAAAAATGCAGGTACACCTGCAATCGGAGCATTAAAAAAACTCAAA
>JAFBMS010002900.1:0-23133 GCA_019788955.1 Albula glossodonta
CACCTCGTCAAACAGCCTAATTTAATCCTTTAGTAAAGCTTTCAGTAATAGTGTCTGTAATGTCTATGACCCCAAATATTTGGCCTGAAGACAGAGCTAGAGAGAGAGAGATGTTTTGTAAATGGAAAATTTCACTGACTGGAAAATGTGTCCAAAAAGAAAAAAAGTGCTTTCCGTCGTTTACCCATTTGTAAAACCTGATTTGTTTATTGCCACTACCATTCCAACAGGATTTTTGTGCAGTAACTCATTATAGTTTGTGATTTATTATATATGAAATTATTATATAATTTGTATAGTGTATTTAGGAAAAGCTGATTTTTGTTGGTGTTGTCAGGGTAATTGAGAGAATTGCCCTACTAAATCACTAGCCACCCCATGCTCAGCATGTTGGGCAGCCTCGCGGGGCAGTGCGCGACTGGTCATGGCATGGCGGGATGAGCAGCGGCGTTATTTAGCAAGGTTGATTTGTGTTATGGCATCGTGGATGATCCTGCTCTCATACTCCTCTATGCGTTTACATACATTAGCGATGCTACAGCACGCCTGGAAGGCTCTCCTGGGGAGAGACTCCGTGGCTGGCACTGTGCAATTCAGGGGAGGAGTGCACTTGCCTCTCTCCCAAACTAACAGAGGATATTGCAGAGAGGAGGTGAGCCTAACAGTGTTATTGAGTAGGGGAGCAATAACATTTTTGAGATTCTATTGTGATACTTTGTAATATTTTAATATTTTTGCAGTTGTGTTGTTTGTAATCATTTTTGAGTTTCATTTTAACATAATGAAACATTAAGTTTTCAGATGATTAAAAAATGTATTAGTCTATTGGCTTGTTTACAATGGATTTTTAGCCTAAGACTAAATGAATGATTGTACTGTGTGCCGTATTGAATTGAAATTCTTAGATTAATGGAATACCCAAAGAATTGCAATACTGTCATGTCATGATAGTCTTGTGAGGTCCCTAGCAATTCCTAACCCTGCTATTGAGAAGCTCCTATTTGGGAGAAGAAATAGAAGAAGGGAACACACAAAATAGTTGAAAATAACACAAAAGATCATCCTGAATGCAATTATGATGCAATCACTGTACAGAATGTAGTGTCAACCCTTTTTTTCTGTCTTCATTGTCTCCAACAGAACAGTCTGTTCCGCTCAGTTTAGCCCATAATTTGGACTACAATACTGTAATACTTGTAATGTTATTGGTAAACTTTATTTGTATGGTGATGGCACCCCTCATACACTGAAACAATAAACACACCGCCCCATAAATGAGTAGCGGTCAAAATCAATAAAAATGATGTTTTAGAGCCATAGAAGGAATACAGAGATGGTAGTAACTGGAATGAAACTTAAGTCAAGTTGTCAAGTTCAGTCTTGAGAAACTCAACACTTGTACTCACAAAGCACCAAGATCTACTAAATGGCATCAAACAAAGCAATGGGGAGAAGATTATGCCCACAGCAGCAAATCCTAATCTCCCAGGTGTGCCATCACCCTCTAAATGGCTCTGCATCAACCCTCCATAATGTCTCCTTTGAAATGCACTCAGGCTACAAACAGCAGGGCACCAGGGGAGCAGCCACACCCATAAGCACTTCAAACCCTCCCCCTGCACCGAGCCGCCACATGAGATGCACAACATGATGCACACCCCGAGACCAGCCCAGCCTCTGCTCCAGCCAAGGTGGCCGTGGAAATACATAAAAACCTGCTTTCTCTGTTCTCTCTTAAAAGATACCATGACATGGCTGGTGGGGGGTGTACGCTAGACAAGGTTGGAGATGAGGTAACAGCAGGCTGTGGTAAAGGGCAGGTAATCAGTGGTGCAGTCTCACCAAGAAGCACCGAACTCTCTCCTCAGCCTGCCCTGTTTCCATGACCTCCATAGTGAAACTGACCGGCACGTCAGAAGAAAGTGCAGGAAACCACACAGCTTCAGCCAAGCCAGATTCCTGCACTTCCCAATTCTCTCAAAGTTTGGTGGCTTATGCCACCCTTGGTCCATCGCCAAACTTAACTCCAAACCTGCCCTTACCTGGCACAGGCCATGAAAAGACTTTGGATCTTGCTTTCAAGCATCCTAGTTGAGATTTTGCTCCAATATTGACTTACACTTGGTTATAAAGCAAAGCAGTGTGATGTGCAGCATCTCTTGGTGGTAGGAGGAATGTACATGGCAGAATCGGAAATTCAGCCGAGATCGGAAGCTTTTATGCAAGGGCACATCTGCCAGCAGAAAGGAGTGCTCATGATGGGCTCTGCGGGAGGTGCTTTCACTGCGGTGTCATCATATATACACTCCCTCATGTTTTATTCAAACAGGGCTCATTTCACAAGTGATTAAACTTGTGATGTGTAAGAATTGGAAAAAAAAGCAACAGAATATTTAATGTCACTGGTCAAAGAGCTAAGCATCATCATAGGTGAACTGAAAGTCCCACTAAAATTCTGTATTCTGATAAACTATTAACCTTAAAGTGCCCTCAAGGAAAGCACTCGGGGTGATCAAAAGATCAGTTTTCCTTTGACAGTTAACTCGGTACCAGTCTGGGTTGGATTTATTTTCTGCTCTTTCCATCATCTGTCATGTTAATTAGCATGTTTCAAAGCATTCAGCTGCTGTCTTAAAGGTAGTGTTAGTAAGTGTAGCGTTGGCTAACAAAATGAACCAATAAGTTATGGTCTTTATTTCTGTGGGCTGAGTACAGTCTGTGCTTTGCTAGAATAAAACCGAGGGGACTATAAGGAGTTGTCATTTGTTCTTGGAAACTTTGTCCACAGAATGCTACAAGGCACCATGCATTTACTCATCACAGTAGCAGGAGGGTGCAGAAGTGGAGTCACATCTAGTATTATTCTTTTCCAACAGGAGTGGCAATTGCATTACCAAGGTATCCACATCTTTGCTCGGATCGCATCACACAGGGCTTCTTTGAAGACTGTGCAAGGCCTGTAACACAGAGGACAGGGTCCCAGGTTACGGGGATCTCGCTGAAGTCTGAGTCAGTACCAATTATTTTCTCGCTTGGCCTAGCACCAGCTCCACATCAACAAAGCATTATCTGATTGGAGCAAGTAAAGACAGCTAGTTATAATCTAAAGTTTGGCTTACTTTGGCTACCTGAATATTGAGACCAGTACTTTTCTTCTATCACATTTCCACTGCATAATCCCTACTTATGATTCATCACTGTCTCCATATACCGTGCAGTACTTAAAGAGCTACATCCCATTACTAAGCTATTTAGGTAGGCCAAAAGGATTATCTTGCTTTAATTTTAATATTTTTTTAATCCTATGATTTCATCAATTTGACCATTCTTAATGCATGTATTGCTTAAAGTTTACACTTTTGTCTGCAGACCTATCTTGCAAGTTTGGTGCCTAACTGATGTACTGATGACTATATATGTTTATCTTCCCCTGAATCTCAAATAAAAAGCCGTTTTTCCAACTGACTCATGCAATGTGCAGTGATATAACGTCAGACTTTGAGAGCTCTATTTTAATGGTCCAAAATTATGGTGCCATGGTCAAAATAAAGAGTATTAGCTTGAGTAATTGCTGCCATGTTTATTTCAAAATTATGTGATGTCAGCCACTCAAAAGAAGACTATGACAGTTAAGACATTTAAAACTGTAATAAAATGAAGTTTACCCTGACACCAATATCATCTTGGTTTTCACATAAATGAAACATCAATTATTCATGATAATACAGTCTTTTTATTCTCACTGTCCAAAAATGCCTTATTTTCTAACTTTTGTTGGTAAAACTGACCACATCAATTTTCTCCATCTCCCTTGGCTCATGTGTTTGTGTGTTGTTTGTGAGCTGTCTGCTGATGTATTGATGACTCTTAGATATTTCCAAATAAACAGTATAACATCTCGGCAAAATATTTTTCAATGTATGCAAATCATTTGTTCACAAACAATATAGACCTAATTCCTCACACAAAGCAATCTGCCACCTTGCAGAGCTATACAACCTTGTTTTTCTACATTCTGTAATGTAACTTGGCCCTGTGTTTTTCTCTTCCAGTGGATCAGTATCAAGCTAAGCAACTGACTCTAGGCAGGTCTCTGTTGTAATCACAAACTAGCTTACTCTTTTTTTTCTCACATATTCCAGTTTTAAAAATTAACTCGCATTGTAGTAGTACTCAAATTGTAATAATTAAATTATAACTGAACTGTTTATATGTATAATTTATTGCATTGGTAAGGTAAAGTTATTAACCCTTAGATGCAGGGGTCTGTGCAAAACTGCATCATCTGTTTAGCAATATTTATTCATCATATCTAAAGTTTGATTTCTGCTCACTGATGTGCTTCAGTTAACTTGTTTGAAAGAATAATTACTTTTCAATGGAAAATATATGAACAGCTTTTGAGGGCAGGTTTACAATCGTTCCCCATCTTTCTGTATCTATCGGACCCCACTTTGTCAGTGTAGTACTTTGGGAGCCTTTGCTTCTGTCACAGTTTCTTTCGGGGATGCTTTTATTGCACGTTTGTTCCTGAACGAGGTTACTTGAGATCTTTTTACTCCACTCGTAAGAAGATGATTGGAAAGCTGTTTCGGCCTGCATGCTTCCGCTATTCTCTTCCGCAGGAAGAGAAAGGTGTGGGTTTGTAAAGGCAGAGGACCAGGCCCACGGTCATGGTCAAACCAATAAGAGCAAAATATGCCACCAGCCCTGTAAATCAACTCAGTCAGCATCCCATCATCAGCATCATGTGAGAAATGCACAGACTCTGTGAGCAGGAAACAGAGCCATGCTCTGTGCACGTCCGCTTCAGCAGGCATAATGGCGATCATCTAAGATCATTTTTTCACATTTTATCACTTGCTCTTAAAGTTTTTAACAATTAAAATGTGATGTTCATAGAAACAGCCTCTTGATAGTAAAATATTCATGAAAATATCAAACTTAATAACATATATTAATAAAGTAACTTTGTAAGTATGAAGTACAAAGATAACTGTTCATATGTAAAATGACTAAAATCATTCTGAGATGAAGCATAATCTGTTACTGATGAAAATGTGATTTTGATACATTCACAGACACTGCTGAATAAAAAATACTGAATGTGTCAGCAGGCATGAGTCTCAATCTGTGAACCTAACATGATACTGCATATCATTAGTTACATAATTAGTTGTATTACAATTTCTAATTGAGATGATTCAGGTGTTGCAATGGGATGGTATTTAATTGCTCAACAGGCAGCTGTATGAAAAGGCTGTGTCAGCATCTTACCACTGGAAGACTGAGTTACTGAATTACTGAAGCCTAGCTGCTGAGGAAGTAGGACCCTATTTATAGAAAGTGTGATGTGGAGAAGTGCGTGTTGGTGGTTCCTACTGAAACGCTCACCTGTGACACCAAGCTACAGTATTGCACTTCATTAAACACCCTTTTAGTCCGAGAATAAGGTTACTTAGCTAGCCTTGCAGTCTCACATTAATGATGTCGTCTTTATTACAATTCTAATGGTGATGCATTCTGAGGACAGGCGGTTACCATGGAAGGGTTTGGGTATCCTGGTAACCTTTGTTTCATCGTGAGCTTGGTACAGTTCTGTCTAAGAGGAAAATGACAGTCTGACAGGTTCTTTCCTCAATGAGATGTAGTCTATGTTTGCTGGAGAGTGTCATAAAATGAAAAGCATAAATTGATAAAGTTTTAGGTGACTTCTACTGCTGTACCTCCAACTGTTCTAATGCACTCAAATAAAATGATAACTCCATTGAAATATGCACTTTCTCACTTTCTATTGTTCTGTATTGCTAAAATTGAGACTCTTTGTATGTGTAATTTGTGTGGGAGAAAGAAACTGTTCAAAAAGTCTGTTCATTGTGTTTGGATGTATGGAATAATATTTCCCTGTCTCTCTTGCATTCATATTTAATTTTTTATGGTTTATTTTAAATGGCATTGTCTTGGCCCATTAGGTGCTGGAAGAGTAGATAATTTTGCCACCTTTAAGAGTTGTTGATGCAACCTTAAACCAAATTCTTCCTTTACTCCAAAGCCATCTTTTCATCAGTTTCTCCCAAATGTATCAATGACTTTTTCCAGTTAACCTAATACCTGAGTCACTAAGACAGGCAGAGCCACACACACTCTCGCACTCGCGCGCACGCACACCCACACACAGTGGGCTATCGTATCTCCATGTACCACATTCTGTAAGTGGTAGAAGAAACTGAATGGATTTCCTACTCAAGCTCTTTGAATATTCTCATCACATCACCCTCCAGTTTAATTAGACCAAATAAATCCTAGCCTCTCCGTTACTCAAAGTCCAGGGTGACTTACATAGCTTACGTTTTACATATTATCACAGCTGAACATTTATTGGAGCAGTCAAGTGCCTCGCTCAAGGGCACGACAGCAGTGTCCAACTCAGGATTTAAACCAGAAACAATCTGATTACACGTTCAGCTCCTCAACCACAGCCACACTGCCATCCTCTGCTACCCAGATGGGTTCCACACATGGCTGAACACATGGTTAGGTGCTTTAGGGTCATTTTGATTACAGAAAGGAACCAATTAGTCAGCTAATGCCTTGTTTCGTATTCTACAGTGTTATGAATTATTAAGTAAACATGAAAAGGGTAGATCAGGCAAGATGTAGACAAACCCCAGTGAGATGGAATCATAACTTATGGGTGTTTAATGTGTATCTTGCTGTGAGTTGTTTGACACCTTGGCAACACACACACACACTCCACCTCTTTCTTCCTCACTCCCGCCCCACCCACACACACACAATTGAATCACAATAGCCTGTTATGAAAGGTTTTCCCACTTAATTGTGATTTGTTTCCCATCCCATTCCATGAGGACTGCTGTCTTCCTGCAGGTGTTAGTTTTCAATCTGCTACTCATTATAATTCTGTAAAAACAGTCTGTATGAATAATAAGGCTTTATAAACAACGGGGCTATATGAATAAGCTGGCTATATGAACAAACAAGATGGATGAATAATCAGGGTACTTGAAAAGCACAGCTTTATGAATAATCAGATTATCATATGTAAATATGTAAGATGAATAAATTAACATGGTTTATTAATACAGTCTTGATGAGTAAACACCACATCCCATTTCATGGGTGCAGTCATAGACTTATCTGTATCTGATTCAATGATGCTAAAACTTGTGATGTCAGGACAACATGGTGGGGTTTTTAGACTACAAATACAGTCTCTGTATCAGAGAGGAGGGGTTTGCTGAAGTAATGTGCGTGATGTGGAACATGGAAACTGGACTCTTTCTCTCTGGGTGATTCTATGGGTAATTATGTGTGACTTGAGGGGCAGAAAGCTGATAGCCAGAGTCGGTGCTTGCCAGGTCTGGATTGACAGTGCCTCCATACACTGTAACAGTGTCTTAGGATGATGAGCCACCCAGCAGCCACATAGAATAATTTAAAAGCTCACAGACTTCATTTATAATCAGGTTATACCACTGGGCAGAAAAGTCCCACACAAAAAGATTTCTTGGTTTTTGAGTCCTGGAATGGGAATGTTTTATAAGGCTATCTAATGTGCACATAGGGATGAATGAGTGACACGGAAAATAAAACAATCAATGATAACTTGCATGGAAGATGCACTCGAGCACAGGCTTGAATACAGCCCATACTGTGAATTATTTAAAATTCTTTTACTGTTAATGTACAAATGTAATCTTTTTTGTGTATGTAAACCCTTTTTATTGGTGAGTTGAAGTTAAAGGCTATTTTTCTCTTTGTTTAAAGGTCAGCGGAAAACTGCAAGACCCACGTTGATGCTCTGGATGTTGAACTGAAGAGGCTCAAGAGGTGGTGAAAGTTTTAATCTTTATTACAGGTTAGAGCTCACAATGTTTCTGTCTGGGATGTTTACTGTAGTTTGAAATGTAATTATATTAAGATGATCTGTGAACATTCTATTTATGCTATGAGGCCAGCATGTTCTTGGTTCGATCATCTACAGACCCCCAGGCTGACTGGGCATGGCTGCTGGAGAGCAGTGAGACCAACAATACTAGCCAGATTACCCCCTGTCATTCCCCAGCAAGGCTGGGCCAACAGCCACCTCATCGATGTGGACCTCTGACCGTAGGCAGCCGTAGCAGTTTTTTCTAACAGAACAAGTGTCTTCACAGTGTGAGCCACCTAGACGCCCCCAATAAATGCTTTTTATACACAATGGAACACAAGCTGCAATGACCACATGCAGACTTCAGTCCAGAACAGACACCTCAATGTGTAGTCTCAGCCCTTCATTGCAGTTTCTCCTCTTTTTACTGAAATTAGATAACAAGGCCCTTTATTGACTTTTAGGTAGGATTAGATTACAAGGCCACAGTGTTAATTCCCAGGTTGATTGAAATGCAAAGATAACTGCTCTGAACCTGGAAATCTTTTGCTTGGCAGAAGTGAACCTCTTGTGGTGATGTTGAAACAATGAGGAGACCAAAATAGGAGGCTGTATTAGCAGTACCGTAAAGCACCTGTGACCTGGTAAGTTTATACATCCTGCTGTACATTGTTCTCTCTCCATTTTCCCACATTGACAATCAATGTTTGATACATTAATTACTTTTTCTCTACATACATTTCACTTCTGCGGCCGTACTTATTTTACATCCCATAGACAAGTCTTAATATTGTGTGTGTGTGTGTGTGTGTGTGTATGTGTGTCTGTCTGTCTGTGTGTGTCTGTGTCTGTGTCTGTGTGTGTGTGTGTGTGTGTGCGCTACTGCCAATGTTATATTTATACCATAGCATTTCATGTAGGCAATTAATCAGACAACCACTTAGGTAATCAATTCACATAACTGATTACACAGTTAAGCCACCTAAATGTTTTTAGGTAGAAAAAAACTCAGCACACTCTGTGACTGTCCAGGACCAGACTTGGCTACCCTTAGATTAAAAGCAATACAAAATATGAGCTGTCATTTTGGTTAAAAGGTTAAACATGTTATGAAAATATCATTTGCTGAGAAATGAGACACAATGAAAAACTGTCAAACTCACTTGGAAGGCTGGAAATTTTCATTTGTGTTGGGTTTTTAATACAGGAGGTCCTCAGGTTACGATGGTCTCGAGTTACAATGGTTTCGTGGTTATGACGCACTCCCATAAATTACTTAAAAAACCTAGTTTCGACCTAAGCGGTTTGGATAGTAAATATGACCACAGAAATAAAGATAAGAAATTGTTTCTCTTTTTTTTTTTTTATTAATGTTTCATTTAATTACTGTATTTTATATGTCCTTCATGTGTTGTGTGTACAGTGTGAATGACTTAAGGTGTTAATTTAGGTATAATTTAGGTATAAATTCCGACTTATGTAGAAAATCGGCTTACGACAAGTCGTAGGAACGGAACTTGTTCGTAAGTTGAGAACCCCCTGTATTTCCCTGCCCTGCGTGCATATTTTAGCCATTCCAATGCAGGACAGTCAGTACTGACTTAAGGCGAGACATGGCTGGCTTTTTGCTGTCATTGGTCAACATTGAGATTTTGGGTTATTATGCTTCTATGACATGTTTGCATTCAGACAAATGTATTAAATCCACACAAAAATCACATTAATATGTTAATATCACTATGTTTTGTCTACTTGCGCCCTCAAGTTTATCTGGAGTTACCAAAAGTTAGCATTTATTAGAGAGATACAGTTATGCAACCATTATTTAAACCCTGTCATGTCATATATTGTTGGAGAGGTCTCTCTCTGTAGCATAAGGTCACTGGATCCAAATATGGTCATGTGCTTTGTGTTGGTGAACAATGGTGAAAACACAAAAGGTGATTTAAAGCTTGGTACAGAATCTCATTGGCTGATGTAAATTTCTGATGATGTGATTCGCTCAAATGTATCACTTAACGTGATATACCACTTCCCGGATTAGCTTTTAGCACAAAAGCTAGTTAGAAAGCAACAATTGGTGAAAGAGTATGTGGAAAAGCAGCACAGAAGTGACGTCAACAATTGTCTCCTGCAAGGAGTAAAAGGGGAACAAATATAAAAGAGGTTAATCACAAAAGTGCAACAAAGTGTGAGCTGGCGATGGAGAAAGAGCCTGACAGGGATAGCGCAGATTATCAGCCGCTGCTGTGTGGCCAGACTGGCACAGAGACAGGTCTCAGAGTAAAATATACCCATAGAACTATTGCAGTTTATTGTTGGAGTGCACCCTTTGTATCTGCGACAGTGATTCTTCAGTATTGCAAAAGTGTATTCACGTCTACTCGTCTACATGATTCTAAAAGGAGAGAAGGCACGTTTGACGTGAATACCCGAATGGTTTTATTAGCACACAAGTTAGGGCTGGGGTACGCAGCTCTAAAAAAGATGAGCAGAATTTTAGGAATTCCTGCACTCCACCTGAAGACATATCAAAGAAACACCAAAAAAAAAAAAAAAGGGACAGGTATGATAACAGGTTTGCGGAGGCGATTTGTAAATAGTGCATGTTTTAGATGTATCTCTGTTGGCATACACGTGATCATAAGTGATCACTTGAATTACATGTGTTAGAGCAGACAGGCGTCTAAACAAGTAGTGCAGGAGGGTTCCCTACCCCTGTGTTACTTTACTGCAGGCAATGGCTTCTTTCCTCAGGCTGTGAGGATCCTGAACTCCAACTGTCCTATGCAAATACCCTGGACATTGCACATTGTTTGTACATGTTTTACAAATTATTCTCTCTCTTTACTGTTTCATATTTAAACTTATATTTTGTTGTTTAACTTTTACATTGTGTGGGCTATTAAGAGCAACATTTAATTTTATATGTGCACACGTACATAAAAAAGTTACAATGAGGAGCCTTGGCTCTTTGCAGCATATTTGTAATGTATAATAAGGAAGTATGATAATGAGGAATATTAAAGTCAAATCATCAGATGAACAGGTGCTGACTCAGTGTACCTATTTTAGTGGCAGAAATTGAGAGAGGGCTGGAGTCACTGGACAGGACCAGGGAGCGGATCAGGCAGGCCTACGCTGACATTGATGCAGACAAGCTGAGGGAGGATGCAGACGCCATCATAAATGTTAGTGTGTACTTTGATGATAAATGGCAAAAGAGAGGCTTTACTTCACACTATGACATTGTAGTGTGTATTGATGTATTGATAGGCTTTTTCAAAGATTATAAAGTATTATCCTCATATTGCCATACATGTGCCATAAGGGAAAGTGAAAAGTTAGACAGCAATATTACAGAGAAGGAGTTCAATTCCTGGAGAGAGGCACACTGACTGTGTGAAAAACTTCTCATGCTCAAGTAAGGTCATGAAGCAGGAGGCAGCCAAGTGGATGTGGGCTAGGTCTGTGAAACGCCACCAGCTGCGCTACACAGAGATGCTGTCAGATGAGGACAGTGCAGCATTTATGGAGGTAGTTGCATTGAACCCTTATCCAGGCCATGAAATGAAAAAAAAAAATCAGAGTGCATTAACTATGCTCACAAGCGCATGGGTACAGCCTTAAGGAAATTAAGTCTAGAGGAAAAATTGGGAGGCAAGGTTGTAGGAAAGCTGACAGCTACTAAATGCAAAACATTGCAAAATTATTACAGGGGGGCCTTTCTTAATAATCAGGAGTCTCTGGAGCAATATGGGCAGGCCTCCTCCCCTCCATGTCCACAGATGAGAACCCCTTGCACACCAGGTGCAAACCCTCCTGGTGTTGGTACAGGAGAGCAGAGGACAAGGGGGAAACTCCTGGAAGCCACAAAGACTATGCTGGCACATTCTTGACAAAAGAGGTTGGGAAGAAGCTGATTCCAATCTACCACTGGATGTCTAGTGACAGTCTGCTGCAGAGAAGACTCAAAACAGAAACAAGTGCCTCAGGTCGGTTACATGGTCATGGTGTCCTAAAGCCGTTTTTGTAGGGAAGAGTAGAGTGGAAGCAGCAAGCATGGCCATCTCCTCGTTCAATGAAGGTGCCTCTGCTATGCTTACTGTGATGAGAGGTTGTTGGCTGGACACCACATTGGTCACAGTAAAGGCAATAAGGGCGGCAGATGACTTGAGTCTGTCACAAGCAAAGGCAGTCAGCCCTGCCTGTGCAAGGCACAAGTGTAAGGCTGTAAGTTTAGCTAAAAAGGTAAAAAGTCACCATCAGGAGATGAAATAGGGGGCTACATATGGGGCAGACATGGCTAACTGAATAAATAATACTTTTATTGGTTTATCTGAACCTGACTTACTCATTTATGTCATGCTGGTTCAAACGAGCCAGCCATTAACAATAGCACAGTACAGTGAGTGTTGTTGTGATACTGTAGTGATAGCCAGTTTATATATGTCCTATAGTGTTATTAGTATTAGTATTAGTATTAGTATTATTGGGGGATTTAGTTAAATAAGTGCTTGTTTCTATATATAAATAGTGAGTTCCAAGTAAAAAGTATCATATCTTACAAAGTCTATTTTTAAAGGCTGTTTTCTCCAAATTAGTTTTTCCCCATAGTCTGAGCCAGAAATCTCAGCTTCAACACCACTTACATACACTAAACTTTCCATGTTCATTCCAGGCTATATTCTGAAGGTCATTACAGAAGGGTTTGTTCGTACACTCCTAGTATCCTGATTGACATGCCATCTTATTTTTAAAAACATAATGATTTTTAGATTTAGATTATTTTTTGCCTGTTTATGCCTGTTCATGATATCTTTTATTTATAAAGTGAGTAAGGGAGATGTCTGAAATTGGTTCTCTACAAACCTTGGTACCTAAAATGTTGTCAAAATGAAATAAAAATGTTGGCTTCATCCAATATTCAGATTTCTGATCTGTAAGAATATGCAAATAAGTGCATATTTAATAAAATATCACCTCATTTGCATATGATAGCATACATTTGTAATACAAAAAAAAATTGTATTTATGCAAATAATCAGCTGGTAAAGATTCAGGATAATGTCTGTTAGTTAATTTTTCCCCAGTTCACCTGCAGTGTTTCCCTGATTATAGACAGCTTCAGAATGTACATTCCTAATGTTAATGTTAATCAAGGTGCCAGATGAAAACAGGCATTGTGTGCATTAAAAACAAAATTAGTCCATGTGTAAACTAATAAAAATGCTTTATACCACAATATGCTTTTTAAATGCTTTTGTAAAGTGCTAAGTGTTTTACAGTCTGTTCTAAATGCACTTAAATGTAAATTTGTAAAAAGAAAAAAATTCAATTCTTGAGTGCATTCAGTAGTTTTTTGTGTTGATTCTGACGTTGTCAATGACAGTAACAGGTGGGGCTTGCTTCTACAATGTCAGTATTAAGAAAAGTCACAAAAAACAAACTTGGAAACAGTCACTTTTTTTATCTTGGTGGTAAGTCATAAGGATGTGTGCTTCAGGCCAAATTTGATGCAACATCTTAATGGAAATGTAGCTATTGAAGTAAAAATCACTTTAACTGAATATCCTGGGGGGTCAGAGGCTCATTAAATCAAAGCTGACACCTCTTACAACTTGAGACTAGAGAACCGTGAGCTCAGAAACACAGGTCATAAGAAAAAAAGATTCAAAGGGAAACAGCTGTGGGAGAACACACTGTACAACACGTTCTAACCTGAAAGACTTTTGAGTGCCTGACAGGGCTGAGTATATAAGTGTAAAATGAGTCCTCATTTTGTAGCAAATAAATTATTCAGATTTCACATTTTAAGTGTGGTTTGGTATATACCTTAAAGGTAATAAGTTAAATAGTTGTTAAAATTGTCAGAGGAAAGTCTAGGAGAGGCTAGGATAATTTGGCCCCTTTAAAAGTCTAACTCTTAATAAGATATAGGATGTGTGACATTGTAGCCAATGGAAATGTGTACTCATGACAGTTACTGAAACCATGGAATGCTTTGCTGGACCATAGCACACATCCCACATCTCCCTACCTTTTCATGCTACCTCTCCATGTTTGTTTGGGTGTCAGTTCTAGCTATATACTGCATTTGGAAGATATTACACAGCCAGACAGTGTCCTTCCTAGGACACGAAAGTAAAATAGTGTCAGTTTTCATGTTACAATAATAAATAATAAATAAGCTTTATCAAAATATGTCCAATAAAGTGTAATGTATAGGTGTGCCCATGCCAAATGTACATGTACAATTAAATCCATGCTTTGGGGTGGCATCACATTTAACATGCAGAGAACTGTGTGAACTGAAGGCTTCAAAGCCAGCCTTTGAGCTTGCGTTATTTCTGCTACTCAGGAAATCACTAAGCACATTGTTAAATATTAGCTGTTTTTGAACTGTTACTAATATTAGCCAACTTGCTGTCTTGGTGATTAGTTCTTATATCATTAATTTTGCTTTGCCAAGCATGATCTGCTTTATAGCTTGTTTGGTTTCCATACTAGCTAGCTAGCTTTTTTTCTGGCCATTTTATAGTCGTAGTTATCATAGACAGTGAAACTGTTCTGTTTTATTATACTGAGCTAGCTAATGTTAGATAAGAATGTAAACTCTTTTCACCCTCAGAAGAAATCACAGGTACTAGCTAACAACTCTAAACTGATTAGCAGGGTAGCTAATTAGCGAAGAGATTTTACCATTCATCACCAGTTAGGGTTAATTCAAAACTGTGCATAGCAATCTACAAAGAAACAAAATAATAATAAAAAAAACAGATCTGACACAATGGGTCAGAAAGCAAACCCAGTTATTAATGCTGATTACACATTTAATATCAAAATATACAGTTAGAGGGTTAATTAATTTGAATAGAAGGAGTGAAATACAATTGTGGATGGGGGGTTAAATAAGAGTACACAAGAATAGCATGTCTGTAGTTTTTGCATGTCGCAGAGCCTCGGTCGGTAGATGGACCCTTTGGTGGAGATATGGCTGATTACCTGGATGAGGGCACTGATGTGGGACATCCTCTGAGGATTACTTTATTGCAGGCTTTTGGGAATAAATAGACTGCGCCTTGGCAGTTAAAGGGAAAAGACACTGGTAGAATGTTCCATGTGCCAGAGGACTGGGTCCTCGGCATTGGGTTTTGTTTGTTTGTTGGAGTTTTGATCTCTGCAGGGTTTAGCTACACTTTTTTGTTTCTCTTTAATTGTTTATCAGTGTGGAATGTGAGTGTTGAGAGACATGTTTATGTGTAAAAATCCTTGTGTGCTGTCCAAATTTGAGGAAAAGGATAGCCATGCATCTGGAAGAAGAGGAAAAATAAGTGAATCAGACATGATACACAGGCTGCAGCTGGGAAACAAGCAGAAGTGGATGGTATAGGAAGCCAAAGAAAATGACAGTAGACTGTGTGTGGTTGTGACGCAGGGGTTCCCTCCCCTGTAGGGGATGCAATCATTTATTCCTGACTGCGTGTGCATACCGTTGAGCGGAGGGTACTGAGCATGTGCCTGTCCCTGTATGTTGCACAGATTCACTGAAAAGAGGGGAATACAAGAGCTGCAGCAGAGCTGGAAGTGAAGCTGAGCCAGTGGTACAGCTCTGAAATAGCTGAATGGGCTGTTTTATTTTGTGGCTATTTTATTTTGTGGCAGTCCCCCACCCACTGCCATGCTGTGGTGGGGGTCCATGTCCATGTTTCCTTTTCTCCTCTTGTTTCCTTATTTTCCTTATATGTCTATGTGGTGTGAATGTGGATGCCCATCCAGTCTAACCTTTCTGGTAGGGAATTTAAAAAGAGATGCTGGGGGCAGGGCAGGGAAAGCGGTCTTCAGATTGCATTATTCCTGTGAGGTGTAAGTATGTAGTACCTCCCTCTATGAGAGATGCTGTTGTGTGCTGAGAGTGATGGGGTACAGTGGGATGTAGGTGCACAGGTGCACGCACGGAAACAAACCAATACTATATGTTTCTCAATGTTGTCCTTGCGCTGATGAATTGGAAGCAGTTGTAAATAAAGTCAGTGACAATTTATCTACCTGTCTATGGGCCACTTGGAGGGTGGGTGGATATCCTAAAAAAAAAGGTTAGTATGAAGAAGCTCACACAAAACATTCAACAGCACCATCATAAAATGGGAAAGTAACTATAGTTAAGTTATAGCAGCGTGAAACTTAACTGTACTTAACTAACTATACTTAACTATAGTTACCTTCCTATTGTTGGTATAAAATTAATATTTATACCAATTGTTGGTATAAAATTAATATAAATCTAAACTAATCCCATCGGTATTGTCTTCATAATGCAATGATTACATCTAGAATCACTATTTCAATAAATTTTGTATGATATTGTAAATGGTATAAATAATGGTTATCTACGAATTAAAATTATAGGTGAAATGTTACTGGATAAATATACACTTATTCACATAAGTATCTGAGAGTAACAGTAAGATTTGAGCTCCATTCCATTACATGTATCAGGGGATAATAATCATGAGGACAGAATGGTATTTTTGGCAATTGTTATTTTCCAGGGGAAATGTACCATTCAGAAAAACTGTTGGGAGAATGGGGAGGCCAGTGTTCATTAAATCTGAGTGTGATACATGCAGCAGCCCATGGAATGACCGATAATACCACTTTGAAGAACTTTGGAAGGGCAAGACCACCAAGCTCCTTAGATTGCAATATAAAGCGCCTGATCTGTGGCTTTTTATATTTTCACATGAATTGTGTCACCAGTGAGTTCGAGTTCTTCAAGTAACTCGAGGCACAGAGAGGAGAAAGTATAGAACGTTTAAAAAAGTTAACCCAAAACATTCATTTTAATGATGGATGCTCTACTATAGATGAAGAGATGGCAATCTTTATGGATCATTGCTGATAGATTTTTTAGGAGTACCAAAGAGTTTTTGAAAGATTAGTTGAGATCTGGATTCCTGTATACCAGCAAAGAGGGAGTGTAGGTGGGAGAGGGATTTAACATGTCCTCTTATTTAAGGAAGCTCAAATTCATTCCCCCCAGTTAATTTAATATCCAGATAATCTACCAAATTCAGAAACTGCTTTTAATATTTGGGGGAGTGATCCTGTAATGTCTGAAAAAATATACCAGAATATTATCCACTTAGAGGGAAATTTAATCCAGAGAACTGTTAACAGTGATTGGGAATATTAGATAACCCTGCTTAACTGTTAGCCAGGGGCTCCATAGATAGAACAATTTAAGATGGAATAAGCATATGACCTTGACTTTATCCTTGCTGAAGGTAAAAGGGCTGTGAAAGTAAAGAATATGCCTGAACCGTAGGTAATAGTTAGTGGGTTCATAAAAAGTGTTTTGATCAAATTAGCATAACCTTTTGATCATATTAATAAAACTATCCCCAATGCCTATTTCTAGCAATATCCATAAATAATTTCCATTCTGGCCTCATCAAAAGCCTTCTAAGCATCTAAGCAGCACTGCAGCAGCATGTTCTGCTGATTCACAGGCTTTGATTATGTGAAGGAGACGTCTGATGTTGTCTGAAGACAGCCTTCCCTTCATGAAACCTCTTTGGTCAAGGTTAATTAGAGTTAATTAAGATAGGGTCTGAGACGTCTGGACGTTTGGCGTATGGTTTAAGCTTGGTTGAAATTGGAGACAGAGGTCTGCGACTCCTGCATTCAAGTGAGTTTTTATTCTTTTTTCAGCAGGGTAGTGATTAAAGCTGTGTTTCAGGCTCTGTGGAAAGTTCATTGCTCAGCTGCAGATTCAGAATAAGGGCCCCCACTGTTTCTGAAATTACGAGACGAAATTCTCAGGGAAGCTCATCTAAACCTGCGGCTTTACTCTTCTCCACTGCTGAAAGACTCTTCTGAGTTCTTTAAGTGCTATAGGTGCATCAAGGAGTGCACTTTCATTCATGTCTAACTTCCATAACTTTGAGAGGAAGGTTTGATCAGTGAGGGTGCGGGGACAACCAGAGTGTAGTTTTTCATACAATGTCTATAACGTTTCTTCTGCTGGATCAAATTAAATGTTCCCTGAGTTTTTTTTTAACCATTAGAATACAAGTGATGCCAATTGGCTCAGTAAATTGCTGCCTGTATTCTCTATGTAATAAATAGTTATATTTATGATGCAGAAATGTGTATTTTTTTATTAAAAACTAGTCATTTATGCCTTTAAGAAAAGTGCAGAATATGCTGCCACCAATCCTCAAATACCTGTCAGGGGAGTTAAAGACTCCCCCCAAATAAGTGCAGAATATGCTGCCACCAATCCTCAAATACCTTTCAGGGGAGTTAAAGACTCCCCCCAAATTTTACACCATTGGCCATTTATTGTTCATCTCATGAAATGCAATACCTGAAATACAATGAAATACAATGAATACAATGCATTAGTTAGAGAACTGTTGGGAATGGATTAGAAGGATTAATCTCAAAACATGTATTTATCATCTTTTAGATGGTTTGTTTAAATTCTTTACATATTTTTCTTGTAATCAATTTAGCACAAAGGTGTAATTTATTGCAATTAATCTGTGTTTTACAGAATATTCATTATATTCCATTTTTCAGAACATATCTGTATCTGACCTCTACTTACTTACATTAGGGAATGTCCTGTTTTTGTGCCTCTTTGATATTGGTTCAAAAGACTAGCCATTCTAAGGAAATGGGATACCTGAAGTGTTTATATATTATATTATATAAGTTTTCTTATGACTGGAACATAACATTTTCAACTTCCCTACAAATAAACCTTTTTCAGTGGAGAGAGTGCTGCACCTATCTTATCTGTTCTGAGTAAAAATTACACAAAAAAAACAGGTGATTGTTCAGAGATAATAATGCAAAGTATCTGAGTAGAGAAGACAATAAGGTATAAACAATTAGAAACAAAAATAATAATGCAAGAACAAAAAACATGTATTGTCTGTAGATAGGTATTGGACTTCAAGGCTAAATTATTTTCCCTCTACAAGTCAATTAGGTGAAGATCAGCAATGAAGTAATTGAGGTCATCAGAAGCAATACCCATTTGTTCAGGGTAAGTCTTAGAAATAACTAATTTTGAGTGGACTACAGTGTTAAAATCACCTGCTACTATATGAGAGCTGGCTGGGAAAACTAGGTTCCCTTTATACAACAGAAAGTCTGGATCATGCATACTAGCCGCATATACATTAATACAGGTTTCATTCAACTGCAGCTGACACATGCAAGAATGACATTTTACATGTCAGATCGGTGAGAGTTTAACAGGTATGCCACTACAAAGAACTCAATATGCAACTAAAATGTATAAAAAATACCTTGGGGTTTTTTTTTATACATTTGTTCATTCAAGTTTTGCTGCTACAGGGTTTTTTTGAGGCCAAGAAATTTGGTTAATACTAACTTTAAATTATGTAGCAACATTCTAATAAATATGGGTCCAAGGTAATCGTATACCTAATGCACTCAGCATGGCAAATAGGATATTGAGTATGCTACAGCTGAAACTCATTACCGCAATGCAGTTTCGACTTCTTAAGACTGCCGTTAATCTCATACTAACTGTTTCCATTAGAAGTAAGCTGCAGTATATAAATGATGACATCTAAAACGTTGAACTTCTTAATCATTAATAAACAGAAACCAAATTACCCACAGATACCTGCACTATTAATTCATCATGTGGAATAATATAACCTGTAACATTTTACACACCAAATTATTTTTAGCAGTTGGAACAGCTCTTCGTGTGAGAAAATATACTTTGTGTGTGTTGAATTTTTTACAGGTAAGCCAACATGTTCATTGGAAGATGTTCTTGCCATTTTAAAATGAAAAGAATATGTCCTGCCTTAAGGCTATGTCTTTTCCTGTGTCCTCCATCTTCAGTCGACATGAGCATATGGTGAATCCATATGAGCAGAAACACTGGTTTGATTGAGTTGTTTACACCCTTAAAGAGACTAGGGTTGTTTGATTGGTGTTTTTGATTGAATCTAACCCAGAAACAGAACAATAGGGAATGGGACAGAAATCTGCTTAGCATCCAGAATGAGCCTGTTTTACATGGGCAGGCTCAGCAAGATGTTCTATGACCGCTCTGTGAGCTTGCCCATCTAGATTAGCCTCACACTAGAAACTAGGTAGCTGTCTGACTCAGTGCTACCACAATCTTATTGAATGCTCCACTTTTAAGCCTTTGTCATAATTAATTTTGAACATGAACATACATTAACAAAACTGGCTTCACAGCAGGATGGTAGGCCCCTAACAGTATGTGTTGCTTTCGTATCATCATAGACAGTCACTTCCTGTGAAAGTGTCCTGTGCAGTGCTGTTATTAGATGCCGGAAGAACCTTTGATCATCTAGAGTGGAGCTATCTTTGGCCTATCAAAGCTTCAATGTGTGGCCTTCTTTCATTCCTTCTGATTTGCAATCTTCATTGTGATCCAGTTGCTTCAGGTTCCCATAGTCATCTTTTGAATAATGCACCCACATTGGTTGTGTAGCTCGTGCTCTCAAACATTGTTTCTCCTGTTGCCGAAAAAACAAATTACAATTGAAGTATTAAGGGTTCTGCTCACTATATAGATCACACCCATCTTCATCTTAATGTTGTGTAACATCATTAAATAAGTATGTTTTATATGTTCCGCCTGCTCCTTTGGTTACCGTCCTGATTGCAATTAATTCATTTGGTGTATTCTTCCATCAATAAATATTTTTGCTTAACCCTTTATTTGATATTTCACAGTAATGTCAGAAGCATTTCATAATTAATAATGGAATTGCATACAAAAAGCATTCATAAATTGTCTTATTATATTTTGACAGCTGTCATGATACCGGTATGATGAATACATGTACATGTGTCATGACATATGCTATACTATTGGTATGATGAATACATGTACATGTGTCATGACGTATGCTATACTATTGGTATGATGAATACATGTACACATACCATGACATCTGCTATAGTACCGGTATGATGAATACATGTACATGTGTCATGACATATGCTATACTATTGGTATGATGAATACATGTACATGTGTCATGACGTATGCTATACTATTGGTATGATGAATACATGTACACATACCATGACATCTGCTATAGTACTGGTATGATGAATACATGTACATGTGTCATGACATATGCTATACTATTGGTATGATGAATACATGTACATGTGTCATGACGTATGCTATACTATTGGTATGATGAATACATGTACATGTGTCATGACATATGCTATACTATTGGTATGATGAATACATGTACATGTGTCATGACGTATGCTATACTATTGGTATGATGAATACATGTACACATACCATGACATCTGCTATAGTACCGGTATGATGAATACATGTACATGTGTCATGACATATGCTATACTATTGGTATGATGAATACATGTACATGTGTCATGACATATGCTATAGTACACTGGGCTATTGTATGAGAGCTGTCATTACAAGAGGCAGAAACATATCTGCTATAATACATGCAGCATATTCTGAAAGAATCATAATGGAATAATCCAATCTGTTTGAAATTGGATATTATCTTTGACTCACATTTCATTAGTCTGGTTCACTCATGCCATAATTTTTAGGACAGTTTAACTCCTTTTATCAAATTTGAATAAAATCACAAATCAAGGTGACAAAACACCTGCTTATACAATAGTGATAGTTCTATTGTGGACATGGTCATGAATTTTGTGACACAATTTTTCCATCCTATCACAGGTCACAATTTGAAGTTCTCATGACAGGGTGGTGAATGTGCGATAAGCAAAGTGTCAGTCATAACGTTACATATTTTTTTTTTTTTTATCAGCTGTGGAATTCAAGCAAAAACTGAGAATATTATTTGACCTGACTTCTCAGATTTCCTGGTTATCCCCAGAAGAAAGCCCAAGTAAAACCCATAGTAATTCAATCTGTACCTTTCTCTAGTATGTATATCCGTAGTATTGCCCATTCTCACATGTTGTAGGTTGGTGTTATTGCAAATCTGCTGCAGAATTGCTTTTCCAAGTAATTGTGTTTGGTTCTGTCTGCGTGCCTTGGGCCGTGCATGACACCCAAATTCAACTTTTACACAAGTTCACTTTATTTTCCTCTAAGAAGTCAGTTTTAGGAGTTTGGCAGAGTCTGTCATTAATTTAAAATCCATGTGGTTGTCTCATGCCTGTGATGTTTTAGTCATAGTAAAGTTGATGGTAACATTGTGAGTTTCATACTTATTGCTTCTTCATTGCTTCATTAAACTTGCATGTTTCCTCGAGTTCATTGCTTTATCTCCTGGTTGTGTGTGAGTCTGTCTGTCTTTATGATGGAAAAAAAAAATTCACATACAAGTACGTATATATAAAAGTATAAATATCCACAGACCGTACCAAAATAAAACCCATGTTAATTGCTTTACGTTTGTGATTATACATTGGAATTGGAGAGTATGTATTCCTTACTGCTACAACATTAACAGTCATTTCTTGCTTTTTCTTCATCCTGTGGAAGAAGCAGTGGTCGGGATTGATCTGCGCGCATATCTCTGCAGCCCTCCCCACTGTCTCAAAATGTAAACGTGCAGTGATTGCTACATTTCACGGTTTCCGGTCTCTGTTGTTAATCTTACCCACCGAAATCAAAAAGTAACGAACAATTTCTACCATCCTGAAGAACGGAATCCGAGCGAATTTATTTGGTATTTTGTTTCGAGTTTTCGACCTGTGACTGCACACATATATATGTACAAATAATGCAGATTTACTGCCTAGCGCCCCTCGTATTCTCTGATAAACGCAGTGACTTGTAAACAAAGCTCAGAACCCTGGGAATTCACCGTAAGGAAACCCGCCAAGGTTACGTCTTCCGCATGCAACAGTTTACTACCCGTTATCATTCCACTTTGTGATTTTTACGCAAGAGGACATACAGTAGCCAAGCTCATGAACACTCTGCACTGTGACTATCTGCGGCCGACAAGTTGTACACACATTCCATGTCAAGCAACTATCTTGAGGTGATCAATTTAATCTCAAAATGCAGTGTGGGTAATCTAATCGACCAATGGTTAGATGGGAGGCTTTGACAGAGATTACCACTTTTGTTGTTGCTAATGTATTAAATGGTTCTAGGCAGAAGTTCAGATGCTTTGGCCAGAACACGTGCAGGTGATGTTTTGAAGTGGTATTTTCCTCGATAATAGTATGTA